>PVJL010000233.1:132876-279581 GCA_004026885.1 Lyroderma lyra | reverse complement strand
CTAGGGTAACCACTAAAAGAAAATAAACAAATAATAATTGATAAGCTAAGAAAGGCGAAGAATGAAATTATATTAAATGCTCAGTGAAAACCAAAATTAAAAAAAAGGCAGAAAAGGCATGGAAGACAAAAATAGGAACAAAAAAACCGCAACAAATAAGAAATAGTAACAAACATGGTAGGTATTAATCCAACTATATCAATAATCACTTTAAACATCAGTTGCCTAAAGACACCAAATAAAACACAGATATTGTCACAATGGTTAAAAAAAATACATCCCAGCTAAATGTTGTCTACAAGAAAACACTCTTTTAATATAAAAATACATCTAGATTAAAGGATGGAAGAAATACACCATGCTAATCTTAACCAAAGGAAAGCAGGTGTAGCTATATTAGTTTCAGACAAATTAGATTTCAAAATAAAGATAATGATCAGGAATAAAAAAGGAATTGTATAATGATTAAGGATTGATTCTCTAAGAAGACATGGCAGTCTTTAATACGTGTGTTAAACAAAAGAGCATCAAAATATGTGAAGCAAAAACTCACAGAACTACAAGGAAGAATGGATGGATCCACTATAATAAGTGGAGAGTTTAGCAACTCCTTATCAGAAATGGACAGATCCAGTAAGCAGAAAATCAGCAAGGGCACAGTTGCACTCCACACCACCATCCAGCAACTGAGTATTATTGATATCGAAAGGTTATTTCATCCAACAACAGCAGAATACACATTTTTCTCAAGCTAACATGGAACAATCACCAAGATACATGGTGTGATAAAAAAAATACGGTGAATGTTTACATTTAAAAAAATTATTACAGTAAAACACCTTGCCATTAATAACCCTCAAAATACTCCCCCTTGCTTCGAACATACCTATCTCATCATTCTTGCTACTTTCTGAAGCAGTTCTTGAAGTCTTCCTTGGTGAGTGTCTTTAGTTTCACTGTCGTGGCTACCTTGATGTACTGAATTGATTCAGGTCACACATCACTTCTGGTATGGCAATTCTGTCAAATAAAAACAGTACAGTGTGTCCTCATCCATTTTGTACACTGGATCTGGTACCGTGCAACTTCTGGCTCTTCCCCAAAGTCAAAATAACCATGGAAAGTAGACATTTTGAATCAATTCAGGACATCAAGGCAACCACAACAGTGCAACTAAAGACACTCACGAAAGAGGACTTCCAGAACAGCTTAAGAAAGTGGCAGGAACAATGGAATAAGTGTGTTGGAAGTGAGGGGGAGTATTTTGAGGGAGATTAATGGTAATGTGTTTTTTACCATAATAAATTATTTTTTAATTTAAACATTCACCATGTTTTTTGATCTTACCTCATAGACCAAATTCTAGGCCACAAAACACACTTTAACAAATTTTAAAGAATAAAAATCATGTAATGTCTGCTCGCTCTCTAATCTCAATGAAGTTGGTGCAAGAAATCAATAACAGAAAGATAGTAGAAAACCCCCAGACACTTAGAGATTAAACAACATATTTCTAAATAACACATGGGCCAAAAAAGAACTCTCAAGAGAAATTAAAATAAAAGATTTTGAATTAAACAAAAATAAAAACAAAACTTCAAAATTTGTGGCATGCAGACGAAGTAGTGCTTAGAGGGAAACTAGAAGAAGAAGAAGAAATTAAATCCAAAGCAAAAGAGAAAGTAAGAATTAGAGCAGAAATCAGTGAAATTAAAACCAGAAAATCAATAGAGAAAAGCAATGAAACCAAAAGCTGGTTCTTTAAAAAGATGAATAAAATTTATAAGCTTCTGCCAGGCTTTACATACTGTATGATTTTTAACTTTATGATGTTTTAGAAAAGGTAAAACTAAGGAAACATTTTGGAAAAGGCAAAACTGTGGAAACTATAATAAAACAGCCTACAAGAATATGAAAAGATGGTCAAAGTTATTAATCATAGAGGAAGTGCAAATTAAAACCACAAGATACCAAAACCCACACATTCGAATGTCTAAAATTTTAAAAACTGATTTTAGTGAGCTGATGAGCTGTGGCTTAAATGAAATGCTCATATATTGCTGCCATTGTATAGCCAGACAATAGATACTACTCAGAAATAAAAAGAAACTTATTAATACACACAGCCATATTGGTGAATCACAGAATCATTATGCTAAGTGAACAAAACTGGACAAAATGGAATATATACTCCATGATTCCATTTATATAAAATCCTAGAAAATGCAAACTAATATACAGGGACAGATAGATCCGTGGTTGCTGGGCATGGGGTGAAGGGAAGGATGGATTAGCAAAGGGTACATGGAAACTCTTGGAAGTGATGGAAATGTTTTTTTTTCTCATTGTGGTAGGGGTTTCACAGGTGTATACTTATGTCAAAACTGATCAAATTGTAAACTTCTATTTGTGAGCTTTATATACTTCACTTACATTTTAATATAAAATACAATGACACGGATGGACATTCTCTATAGTTCGACACCAAGCAAAAGCAAAACCTGTTTTCTCCCTTAGAAAATGAAAAGAACTTGATACTACAATGCTAATTTTACTTGACTTTCGTCCCCTAAATAATATATACATATATATGTGTGTCTATTCCTCACTGATATAAATACGTTTTTAGTGATTATCTTGTACATTAAGTGTATGCCTCCTGGGAGGCAAGAACCATAACATCTGTATCTCTATCCTTCTCTGGCCTCGTGCAGTGCTGATAATGGGCTCTTAAAGCAGACGAAGTAGTGCTTAGAGGGAAACTAGAAGAAGAAGAGTAAATTAAATCCAAAACAAGATGTTTATGAAAACATCTTTTATTAAGACTCTAAAAATTTGGGGGCAGATTCTCCCACCTTTTCTATTTAAGCTGTGCTGCTAATTGTTCAAAAGAGCGAAAATGTAGAAATCATATACTAAGATGAAGAAAGAATAAGGAATTACCCAGAAGCATATCACTAGAACAAAAATATACCTCTGTTAAGAAGACCATCAGTATTCTCTCAGGATGTGAACTTATAAAAGCCTTTCAACTGAAACGCGTGTGCACACACACATGAACACACACACACACACACACACACTCACCACTTTTATCTTTGCAATAAACGAAAAAGAGAATCATAGATTGGAGACCCTTTACACTGTATTTAAAAGCAACCTACAATTAACTTTAGAACAAGTTACTTTATCCAGAGTAAGTGAAGGGTAAAAGCTTTGAAAAATCCCAGCTGTTCCAGTCAGTACTTCCATGCATTTAAGCAATGGGACATGTTTAGAGATGCTCTATTTTCTACCCTACTCCGAGAAAACCCGTGTTATGCTGCTATGTGAAACCCTGCCCCGTGCACATTTGTAAGTTTGAATTTCAGTTGGGGATCTTAGGCATTTGAAATTTTCTCCTAAATTGTTATCCTTTGACTAATGATCCCCAAATTCAAATTCCTGAAGAAACCCTAGAGCAGAACAATTTTTTCCTAATACTGACTGGAGGAATTCTCCCTGTTTTTTGTTGATTTTAATTCCTCTGGGTGGCAGTGGAGAGGTGGAAGCTACTGGATTTATCTGAAAACAGAGGGCATTTGTATACAGTTTAATGATACACAGTACATCAGACTCTTCAAATTCCAAAGTGTTGTTATAATTTCAAAATAATACATCACTGAAATTTAATCTTAGCGTAGAACATTCCAGTCCTCCACAAACATTTATAAGCTCCATTTATTTTTGCTTATTAAACAGCAATCTTCCTGGCACATACATAGTACTGTGCATCCTGGCCAAATCAACCACTGTCAGATGAAATTAGTTAAATTCAATGCATATTTCATGCAAGGTTGCAAACAAATCAAATATGCAACTTCTATAAATAAGATCATTTGATGTTAGCATGTGAAACTCCAGACATCTTGAATTTTTGAGTGTCAATAATTCAATTAAATGTAGATTTGTTAAGGTTTGCACATTTTGATTGCCATTAGATCTAGTGATATGATACACAGAGGCTATTTTGCAGCTGTGGAAAGGATTACCAATAGTTTTGCCCTGCCAACAGTTACTGAAAGAGCATGAAATAGTGCAGTTCATTGCTCTGTGTGAACACAATCGTGTTCTACTAAGCTGCCTTGTAAAAAACTATGATCTTTGAACTTTGGGAGTTACTCAGGCTCTGCAGAAATGAAAGAGCAGTGAAGTTTTAAAGTCAGCAAGGCAAAATAATTTTCCTAAAATAATTACACTGAAAGAAAATTTAAAAAAGGAAGGAGAGACATCCTTTCCATTCAATATTATTTTTCTGAAACTCTAGAAATAAGATTAAAAATTAAAACCTTTATTTTTCTATCAAACTGTAAGCATCTAGTTTGGAGGTGTTAACAGAGCTCTTGATGATTCTTTCTATTTTCTTGGTTCCCCTTATTCACATAGAAAGTATGGGAAAAGCCAATTATAATAAAGAACTGTATGACTTCACTCATATGTGGAATATAAAACTGAAAGCAAAGAAAAAAAATGAACAAACAAACAAATAACCCATGGACACAATCAATAGTTTAATGTTTATTTGGGGATCAGTGGGTTGGGGAGGGGAGAAAGGGGAGGGGGTGGGAGAGGAGGGGCGGAAACTAAATATAAGGTGATGGAAAGAGAGGTCACATTAGGTGGTGAACTTATTATACATCAAGTAGACAATGCACTGTAGAGTTGTATGCCTGAAACCTATGTAATCCTTGCTAACAGATGTCACCCCAATATGTCTAAGAATAAAAATGAATTTAAAAACCTATGCTCAGTGCTCGTGAATTTGCTGCTGAGCTGCTTCTGCGAAACCTAACAGGGAACTCATCCTGAACAGAGTCCACACACCTCCTGAAAACCCACCTTGTAGGTTCTGCAGAATCTCAAGCTTACTGCTGAAATTCAGCCTTGTTATGAGAGGAGGTTCTGATCTGCCAGTGGGAAAATACTGACTCAGAACACTCACATAACAGGAACCACAACTGTCACAGGAATTTATCAGTTAAATTGATCTCATTTGTTTCATAAGAAGATAGGAAATTTGTTCATAAGAAGATGCATTTATTCAATCAAGCAGCTTGGAACTATTTCATCTCAGCCTTCACCCCACTCTCCCTCATATTCCTCCTTTTCTTAATCATTTATTTCATTTAACCCCACTGTTATTTTTCTTTTCATGGTGAACCATAAAACAAAGGAGTTAGAGTTGAAAGAGGCTTTTAAAATCATTCAATCCAATATTCTCATTTCAATTGAAGAAATGAGGGTCAGAGATATGAAGTCGCTCACCTATTATTTATTAGATAGTGGCAGAGCCCAGGACTACCTCTTGAGTCTCCAACTTGTAGTTTAATGCTCTTTCGGTCATACCCTATTTGCTCTTAAGACACATGACTTCTCTATCTCTCTCTCTGTTATTTAAACTAGTTCTTTAAATAACTAGCCTTACGTTGTATGATTAAAAGGCGTCAGTAATTCTGCTTGAAGCAACATTTCTTCACTGCTGGCCAGCATGCAGGGAATTTCCACTGTTAGACCATCCAAAGAGATCTACTGTTACTTATGAATGGACACTAGGTCCAACACAAAGATTTGCCCCACTGGAAACTCCTACAGTGATTTTGGCAAATGGATATTCTATCCCTCTATCCCAACCCTTTGACATTCCTCAATCCTGATTCATCACAAAAGATAGAAGGAAATTGTATTCACAATTTCTTAAGATCTGGTTGCCAATGCTAAAGAATACATAAGAGAATTTTTTATATTATATTTCCCAAGTATGAAGGTTGCACAATGGTCCCAACAAAAACATACTATGGGATACTGTATTAATAGTTTACAAGTAATGGAAGGGAGGGAGGGGGGAGAAAGTAAAGAAAAAAGGATTAAAAACTCATAGGAAAGAAGGATGACTACATAAGGTGGACAAAAGACAGAGCGAGAAACCAAACCACTGAAAGTCTAAATATCATAGATTGTTATAGAGTTGAGTTTTTCCTAATCTTTATATAGCTTAGTTAGAGCCATATAAGATTTGTACGAACTAGTAAAGAAGCTCAGAATTGGAACAGAGTTGTATTAGATTATCAAATGAGACTCTGCTGAGTCCATAACAATAAAGGGACTGGAATAAGGGTTTTTCTAAAATATAAATTACCATATAGAGAGAACAGAGAACTCATGAACTTTAACCATTGCTAGAAGATGCCCTTATCCAGTATGTAAGTGTCTTTTTTGGTTTTAAAGGGGTTTACGATTCCTCATTGCTCCACTTCCTTAGGGCAGGTGAATGGCAAGCATAGAGTCCTTTTAGAGAAATGCTAATGTAGGATGAGCTCCAATAAGAATAGCCTTGTTAATACAAATACTTTAATATTGACTTTCTATTCCCTAAACTATATAGGGATAGAGTGTTCCTTTTCTTTTGAGACTATCATGACTACTTCATGATTGATCAATCTTCCTTCAGTTTGATAATTTATTACTTAATGTAAATTTAATACAGTGCTTCTCAAACTTTAAAATGCATTAAAATCACTAGGGCTCTTGTTAAATACAGAGTGTAATGCAGTATGTCTGGGATGGAGCCCTAGAGTCTGCATTCTGAACAAGCTCCCAGTTATAATTCTGCTCAGTTTTGCATAGTACAGCCTTGTACTATTTGAAGCACCTTACAGGTGAGATTTTTGAAAGACATAGAACCTGTTCACCAAATCAACAGAGAGAAAAATGACTTCAGGGATTTCTTGACTTTATTTTTTTTTAAATAACTTTTTTGAGTATAACTTATGATCTAAAACATAGGCTTAATTTTTAGTTAAAAAATGACAATTACTCTATAGTGACAATTTGCATGCTTTCAAAATTCATCCTAACAAAGTTCCACCTGACTGTTAATGCATATTCAGATGGTTTAGTGGTGACTATTCCTTCTGGAAATACATGTCAACAAAGAGTATCTCAAATTCAGGAAAATTATAAATTTGTCTTTATGTCCTCTATATGAAATAGAAAGAGATGAATTGTTTTGTAATAAAAGAAAAAATCGAAACATAGATATTCATAATCTAGGGGAAGTCATATAAGGAAGCCTGGGATTCAAAGCCTTCTCGATTCTGGCTTTGAGTTACCCTTCTGGACATGGTAAATGTTACCCACTTTCTGATCCATCATGGTGCTTCAAGAAGGAGTAAGTGAATGATCAATCCTCTTCTCATTTCCTTTATACTTACTTATCTTTTTACTTCATATTAATGTTCTCTCTACTCCAGATTAAAATTATATTTTGCCTAAATTGAGAAGCTAATCTATAAAGAACAATATATTGTAAAATATTTATAAACATCATATATTTAATATAAGCTTATAGTATATAAATGTATTTACATAAGCTGATATGTTTATATAAGCATTGTAGTTTTACTATTTGTGCCAGTAAGTAATTTAATTGTAAGACACATTACTCAAATGTGAAGCACTACAGGGTAAAGTACATTCTTCAGTGTACATTAATTTGTACACATGTACCAAAACCAAAGCCTAATTCCTCATAGATTTTCTTATCATATTATCAGCATTTATAAGTATTTGAAATTATCTTCTTTATTTGTTGATTTATTTTTGTCTCCTATCATGAATATGTATGTTCCTGAGAGCCAGGACTTCTGATGGCCTTGTCTACAGCTATATCCCCAGGGACTATACCTCTAGCACGAGACACAGACAAGATACCTCATAAGTATCAGTTGAATGGATAAATAAGTAAGTGAATATATAAATGAATAGATAAATGAATGAATGCTACTTCTCAGTGTCTCAGCATCTGGATCCTGGAAGATAACCTAGATCTTACTTCCAACCGTTTCATTTTACAGTTGAAAAAAATGGAATCTGAAGGAGGTATAGGTTTCCCCATTATCCAAAATCAGAGTGTTCCTATGAAACCTTTTGTAAGCCTAAATGGTGTTAAAGCAAAGAAGTGATTATCAGTAATTTATATGGAACCATTTTGAGCTTTCCCAGACCCCCAAGATAACCTACTGAATCATACCAAGTAACACATAAAACCTAAAATAACACTAACATAGAGTAAAAGCAGGAATGATATAATAAATACACACCACACTTTATATACCTGTCAATCCACTCAGTCAATAGACTTGCCCTTATATCCATTACTAGATGCCCCTAGCAGAACCAATAGTAGTAACCTCGGCAGCTTTGAAGATTCTTTCTCTCTGCATGTAAATAGCATGAATGGTGAAATCAGGCAAGTTCAAAACATGCGCAATGTTTTTATTCCATTTCCTATGATCGAAATGCTTAATTATTATGCTAAGGATAATACTCCTGCGAGCTATCTTGGGGTTTTTTGATACCTTAAGACACATCTTGCTAATGGACGCAACAAATAAATGGAGATAAGCACAGATGCTCACAGACGCAGTTCAAAGCTATGGTG
The DNA here is from genome assembly GCA_004026885.1 of Lyroderma lyra. NCBI lineage: Eukaryota > Metazoa > Chordata > Mammalia > Chiroptera > Megadermatidae > Lyroderma > Lyroderma lyra. The sequence goes on along the minus strand of PVJL010000233.1, from coordinate 271,102 downwards.
GCTTGATGCTGAGATGCTGAGTGTAGTTCCAGGGGGAGGAGCTTGGAAGTGTCACTCTCACTGTGCTCCCTCTGTAAGGGCTCATTGCAAAACAAATGCTGAAAGCTATTTTTGCTTTTTATCTTTTTTCATCAAAGCAAAAAGTTCATCTCGTATTTCTTTGGTTAGCGAAAACTGGTACATACTTGTAATGTAGGTCTTTTGGAAAAGTGATTTGGCATAAAGGGAACTTTTGAAAAGCAGGGAATACTTATAACATAGTTTGCAGCAAGCTACTTGGAATACTAAAGGTATGGATGGGACTAAAATATGGTCTTTTAATTTCTGGTCTAGTGTATCTTCAGATGCAATTCAACTAGATTATGAAAAGTAGTGAATTTTGATTTGCATATGGTAATGATGCACACACATCATTTTTCTAATTACAGATCCTCATTAGAATACACTGTAGAATTAGAAAGGAGTATGCAAAAATATAAGTATATGAAGAAATAGTTAATAAAAGTACAAGTTTGAATGTACAGCCTAACAACTATGCAAAACAATTCTGTCAATTAATAGGAGCCAATGGATGCAAATGGTTAAAAGTTGAAATATATTTGATTTTTTCTATAAAATTAAAATTAATAAAAGATCATTCTTATTTTAACTCTTAGAAGTTCTGACGTTGAAATTTGAAACATTCATGGTCTCTTCTTTCTCTTCTGCCTCTCTGATCTGGTGACATTTTAAAAATCAATCTACTTCAGATTTCTATTCCTTCTATCAACTTTGTTCTTTTCAGAGAGTGTTAGCTCTTAGAGTTGTTTTAAATATTGCTTGGAATTACTTGTGATTTGTTCAAAGAAAGACTTTGCATCACAATATAACCCTCCAGATACAAATCTGCTCCTACCGTCTTCTGAAAAAATCGATCCTTGGCCACTTTGACATCCTGACCCTGTTATTTTCGTCCTCTCTAAGCAGATGTGACTCCCCCAACCCCAACCCGAACCAAAAAAACATTGTTCTTAGATATTTTTTAAATATTTATTTATATCTTTTACAGAAATGGATCAGTAAAAACATTATTTTACAGATAGTTTACAGTCACTAATTATAGGTAAGAAGGAAGGGAAAGACTCTTGAATCTTTCAGGTCTAAGTCTTTCCATAGTGGAATGACAGAGAGAGAAACTTAAACTGGAAACAGGATTCGATTCTGAGCTTACTTCCAGACTTGCATCAGTCAAAATTTCTTTACTCTGAGCTCTTGTTATATAGTTCATTAGCAGACCTTATAAATATATCCCAAATTGGTTGGAAACCTAGTATAATATTGTGGTGCTCAGGTTCAAGAAGAATACACAGGAAAATATGAGTTACCTACCATTTTATTTGATTTTGGCTTTTGGAGCTAAATCAGTGTTTTGAAAATAAATCCTTGAAGGGTCCTATGCTGACAAGACAAAGTCCCCATCCTTCCAAATGCCTTTCCAAACTTACCTGCCATGTTTCTTCCCTCTTCTGCTCCCACCCAGGGAAGTCGTTTGCCTTAATCCAGCATGTCTCATGGTTTTCTCACAGTCTCTACCACTGCTCATACGAATTTCTCTGCCTAAAATGCTCTTCTGCTATTTCTGTCTGAGACACTCCTATTCATCTTTTAATACCCAATTGAAATATCACTTCCACGATACCACTATTTTCTAACTTCTCTCTGTTCCCCACAAAACATATGTATTACTTCCTTTCTTGCCACATAGTACTTTGTATTTATGTTTGATCATATTGCACAGGAATTTTCAAAAATGTATGTCTACCCTGGAAGTAGATTTAATAAAACTATTAGAATCATAAACTGAGATGTGTTTTTGTTTCTCCAGGGTCTGGAATAATACTTGGCACACAGTACGATCTCAGTAATTATTCAGTGAGTATGGGCACAGGAGGGAATTTGTTTGCAATATGAGTCAAATGATTGATTATTTGTATTAATTTGCTAAATGAGAAAAGCATGGCAAATACTTTTTACCATATGGGAGCTTCCCCCCATATGATTTAAATAGCCTTATTTAGGAAAACAATAAAAACCTTTGAGGAATATAAAATGACAAGAAAAAATTAAAATTGTTCCAGATTTGCACATTTAAGCATAATAAACACATGCTATGACTTAGTAACTTAAAATAAAGTGGAATATTAGACAGTATACAACCATCTGTTTTTATGAGAAACTTTGGAAAATTGGTAGAACTCGCCGTCCTCAAAAGTTTTAGTATTGTTTTTATAGTAAGAATAAAGGTCAAGACAGTTCATTTCAGTTTCTTGACATCGTATAGATTATTCAAGCATATCTTTTGGTAGAGCTAAAATTGGAATGTGAATGAGATTTTGCTACAGTTAATTTATGAGTGTCTGTTTCATTTCATGGACCCTTTCCTCACTCACTCACTACCTCTCTGTCTCTTTCACTTCACTTCCCAACCCATTCCCTATTACATAGATGAATTTCTTTCTCCTTCACATATGTGCTCAACATGGAAAAAGTAATTATTTTTCTTGGTATATATAACAGATGATATATAAGGGTATGTATTCATATACACATGTTTGTACACATACATATCTGTGAATTGAATATTATGAGTAATATGTAATAACAATAGAGTCTATGTATTAATTATTCAATATATGGTAAAATTGGTGTCAAAAGAATATTATTCTAAATCTCATTTATTTCTTATAATATGCCTTCAAGAATGGTATTATCCTCATTGCATAAACTGAGGCTCAGTGGCTCTACGTAACTTCCATGGGGGAGGTGCATTGTATAGGCAAAAGCGCATCTGATTGAACTTAATTTTTTTTTTTTTTTAACTAGAGAATTCTTTTAAACTTGTTGATTTGTTTAACTAGAGAATCCTTTAAACTGGTGGTGGAGCTGTCAGTCCACTGGTGGAAGAGACTCTGATTTGGTGGTTGGGATTGTGGGAATCATCGGAATTAGAGCTTAAGTTGTACAAGTGTAAGACAACATTGACCTATTGTTCTTAGGGAAAAATATGAAGCAACCATGAACTTGAAAGCAAGGGCTTTAGATGATATGCTAAAGCTTTTATTTAGTTATAAATATTTTGTAATTTTTAGCAAAACCATTCAACATAGCAGACAGAGAATCTCACCTCTCTTCCACAAAGTCTGGTTTTAAGCTGCCAAATACCTAAAAGCATTCATTATTCTTGGTGTGTGTGTGTGTGTGTGTGTGTGTGTGTGTGTGTGTGTGTCTGTGAAAGAGGGAGAGGAAGGAGGAAAAGAAGGAGAAGAAGGAAGAAGAAGACAAGAGAAGAAAGAGAAGGAGAAAAAGAAATATTATTATTATTATTATTATTTGCCCAAACATTAGGTACTCATGAGACCACAATGCAGCAGAGCAGTGCAGATCCGATTTCTTCATCTTACTACAGGAAAAGGTGGCACTGTAACCAGGCTACACGTCGTACAACACTATATTGACTTCACCTTGACCTCCACGGAGGGTGCATTTAAGACTAATTTAGCTGGCTTTGGGAAATGTGCCGGATTGGGCAGTATTACTTCCTTGTCCTGGCCATGGGGCCAAACCACATTCGATGGGTGTGGGGTGGGATTTCTCCCTGAACACATGTGTGTTCCCAGTGTCATGTTCCAGTGGGGGCTTTGGGGCAGCAGAAGGCAGAGGCAGGTATGGAGCTGGGTGTGGAGCTGTGTGGAGTTAGGAGTTTGAAATCTTCCTCCTTTCTCCAGTACTCTGGTGGTTGATCTAGGAACTGAAGGTGACGTTGGCATCTATGGGTGGGTGGGAGTACAAGGAGGCCTGTTCACTTTGGCCTATTCCATTACTCCAAGGTATTGAAAATTTCCATGGAGACCTAGTTGTACTTACCCATGAGTGGAAACAGGATGATGTGAGCACTTTGCCAACCTCCTGGCAAAGTACTTGGGAGGGAGGGAAAGAGGGGTGACCTGCAAAGCTCTGGAGCAGAGGAGGTCCTGTGTGAGGGACTAACATGAAACGTGTGGAGTACGTAGGAATTGCTTTGTGTGATGGTTTTATATTGTGTCAACTCAGCCATTCTAAAGCAACCTTTCCAAGAATTCCCTTTTGTGTATAGTTCTAGTTTGGAATTGCCAAAGGAGAAATTTGTGTGTTTTGAAAGACATAAGTGAAGCAGCAGCAATTGTGCTCTAAAGATCAGTGAAGGGTGCACTGGTGAAGCATTGTTGCTGAGCCGCTCACCCAGCTTGTTGGAGTGGGGCCAGCTGGCCTGCAGCCCTCCAGCTGCCCCCGTCTCCCTTCAGCTTCTTCGCATCCTGGGCCAGGCAGCTGTGCTGCTCCATGGAGAATGGGATGAGCCCCTTCCTCGGGTCACCTTCCTCTCACGTTTGGAGACAGTGAGAGACAGCTGTGGGGTCTAGTTTGTAGTCATGATTTGCAGTTTATCCTCTCAGGCACCAGTTCATCCTCACACATCCCCACATTGCGTTGAGCCTGTCAGCACTGGTTACCTGCAGTGACGTCAGGCCCACTACCAGAGGCAGTCGTGACGGCCTTCAGCAGCTCCCACAATTTTACAAAGCATAGTCCCTATCAGTTATAGCATTTCTACTTCCCTGATCAAATCCTTATACTTGGGGAAAACTGAAGACTAGAGAGAGGCATCTGGGTTGCATGTGCATTCAGTAAAAATGCTTGGGAATACTGTGGCTGTCTGCAATTAGAAAGAACGATTAATAAATTTATGAATCACGTTTCTATTATTTCCTTTGAAGGGTAATCACTTATCATCTTAAATATGACTATGTATTCTATGTGTTAGTAATGTCCAATGATAAGCCAGGGACACACTGTAAATTCAGGTGATATTATAGCAAAATTATCAAGTTCAAATCCAGGTATGTTATAATTTAAATAGTCACTATTCACTCCAATGAAAGGTTTTTAGTTCAAACCCACAGATGATTAGTGTTCCACTCTATATAACATTTTTAACCTTTAATGCCAGAAACTGTGTCTGATGCTTGGGGCAGAATTATCAGTTAAAAAGCCCCTGATCCCAAGATACTCAATACCTGAAGGTATTGACCCTTCACAGCCCTTTAAACTAGCCAGTTTGGCCATTCATCACCATGACTGAGAGCTGAAAGTAAGATGCAGAAACCCACATCTGTGGAGGTCGTTTTACAGGGCTCTGTGCTGGCTCTTGGCTCCCAGGTTTCCAATCCCGGGCTCCACATGCTCAGGTTCCAAACCTGCCCCTGCCCTTCCCAGCTGTGTGGGGACCTTTGATTTTCAGCTTATTGAATTTCAGCTTTTCACTGAGCCCCATTTCCTCCTTGCCCCCGACATCTTCTGAAGCCTTTTCCAGTTCTGGCCTAAGGAATTCAAGAATTAGTTCAGCCTCGGCATCTCTCTCCTTGCTGAAGGAGTGGAATTCAAATAAGTGAGGAGGCGGAAGTGAAATACAGAACCAAAATATAATGAAACAAGAGCTATACTGTTCATGTGTGAAGGGCCACACATTCATAGATGGTGATGTAATTAGTTCCATAAAATGTGACCTCCATCAACTTCCTGCCCTTATAGCTACGTATCTATATCTGCATGCTGTTATTCTTTCATTCATCCTACAAATATTTATTATGCAACCACCATGTGCCACCCACACTCAGTGCTTTCCCTCCATCTTACAGATGTCTCTTCTGTTTCAGGCTACCACTCAGGCTTTGGAGAAGCAACACACACACACACACACACACACACGTGCACACACACACGCGCGCGTACGTACGCACACACGCACGCACGCACACGCACACGCACACGCACACACACACACACACACACACCACGCACGCACGCGCACGCACGCACGCACGCAAGCGCGCACACGCACACACATGCACGCACGCACGCAAGCGCGCACGCGCACGCACACGCACACAGAGCACTGATTAAGTATGTGGAATTAATCTGCCCGAGTTTAAATCTGGACTCACGGTGCCACATGCCTTAACTTCTTCATCCGTAAAATGAGGGTGCTCACGTACTTCCCAGGAGTGTGAAGGTTATTGCAAAGAATGCCTTGAAGCCCTACCCCCGTGCCTGGAGTGATCAGGTAAATACCCAACGTGTGCAACCATTATTACCATTAATGATCTCATCGTTTCATCTCTTCTAAGACCAGTGTTTCATTTCACCGTATTTTCAATCTTTCCTTACTGGTTCCTTCTACCCATATAGTCTCCAAGTAGATGCTCATGTCTCATATATTATTGAATGGCCTCAGTTTTATCTATTTCTCTGACTTCTACGCTGATGATTCTTCCTTTCTTATAATAGAATGCTCAGAAACTTTGACACTCACTATTTTTAATGTCCTCACATCCAATTCACTTTCTAGCCCTTCCAATTATGCTGCTGCTTCTGACTAATAATCCTATTAATTTCCAAGTCCAAATATCATCTTGGTCCTCATTTATTTGACTTACTCAGCATCCCTGAGACGTTTTCTTTCTTAGGCTTTGGCACACTGCTCTCTCTGGTCCTTCTACATTTCCAACCATTCCTTCGCAGTCACTATGGCAGAATCCTGCCATCCATATAAAATTCGATATAGAGTTCTGCCATTTCCAAGTTTTTAACATGTATTTTATCTTTCCCCTCTGTTCTTTTCACACCATAGTTGCCTTAGCCCAGATCCTTTACCTGATCTGAATCATTTCAACAGTCTTCAAGTTGCTTAGTTTTTGCCCCTACTCCATATTTCCTCGACAGAAGTGATCTCGCCAAAGTACATGTGTGATACATTGCACATTTCTGAGGCCAAAGCAGTGTGAAGAGAAAAGTGAGCTTAATATTAACATTAAAATAGTAATTTTCTCCCTAAACTCATAACCCAGTCTAATCATGAGAAAAACATTAGAAAATTTTCAATAGAGGGGACTCCTGCAATATACTCCTCAAAGCTGTCAGGGTCATTGGAAATAAGGAAAAAATCTGAGAAAATGTCACAGTCATGAGGAGACATACCAACTAGTTGTAAAGTTAGGTATCCTGGGTAAGATCCTAGAGCAGAAAAGGGACATTAGGTAAATCCTAAGACAATCTGAATAAACTATGCACTTTACTTAACACTCGTGTATTTGTTCTTTAATTGTAACAAATGTACCATACTAAGATCTTAAAAATAGGGAAAACTGCCATGGGTGGGTATGTGGGAACTCTGTCTGATGTCAGACCATTCAATTCATGCACTCATCCTAGAAAAAGTGCTACATACCTCATTGCTGAATATCACTACGGTCACCTTTGAAGTACTCCCCTCGGGAAGCTATGCACCAACGCCAGCGTTAAGCCCACTGTTCAGAGCAATTTTAGAACTCTTTTTCTGGAATGGCCATCAGAGCTGTTGTCGTTCCCAAAATCTGACAATTAGGTTTGCGAACTTGCCACGGTGTGCTTACGTTGGCAGTGCTGTACAAACTACTCACCAACTTAATTGTCAGATTTTGGGTCTGATGACAGCTCTGACAGCCATCCAGAAAAAGAGTTCCAAAATTGCTCTGAAGGGTGGGCTAGGCGCTGGTACCAGTGCAGACCTTCCCAAGGGGAGTACTTTGAAGGTGACCGTAGTGATATTCAGCAATGAGGTATGCAGCATTTTTTCAGGATGAGTTCACGAAATTGTCCGACTTCATGCCATGGGCTCAATTTTTCTTTAAATGTAAACTGTTTTAAAGAATATAATTAATTATTAAAATGTCATATCTTTCTATTTTTTTTTACTGCTCCTGTCTCCATTGAGTAATGTCTAGGTCCCTCAAATTCCAATATGGGAGCCTGGGGGGCTGGCAGTGTTTCATGTGTGCCCTGAAGTAGTCAGCCTTTCTGTTGTCCACTATTTTTCTTTTCTCTTGTTCTGGCTCCCAAAGGAAAAAAATGCCTTCTGCTGAAAGATCTGGAGTCCTTGCCAGGGTACTAATGCCAATGCTGGTGTCCAGTGTTTAAGGTGCCAATGTCCTTGCAAAGCAGCCAGTACCTTCCTTCCTGCCAAATCTACTGACTCCACTGCTGTTGATTTGATGATATTGTCTTGGGATCTGAGATTCTCATGGGAATCTTGTGAAATAGCCCTTTTAGATTCCTTACTTGTTAGCTGTAGTTCTTTTTTAAAAATTATTAAATTCCTTGAGACGACATTGGTTAGTAAAATTACATAGGTTGCAGGAGAACAGATCTTCATCATCTATGTATTGCATTGTGTTCTCACCACCTAGTCATTTCTCCTTCCATCACCATACATTTGAATCTCCCTCTCTCCTTCTCCACCCCTCCCCCACTTCCCTCTGGCAACTACTTTCTTCTTGGGGCTCTGGCATCAATCCATAGGGACTGGGCAGAAGGTTAATCACAGGGGCAGACACTGCATTGCTAAGCTTAAAACCACTGTTCTTCTATCACTGACTCAAAGAGGCCTAGAACTCTTGCTTTTTATAGACTGACTTATTTCCCAGGATGTTTCCCGACTACTCATGCAAGCATACAACTGAGGGCCTGGGACACTAGCCCTTAAAACCTATCCAAACATGTCTGAAGCTGAGGGCAAAAACAGCACAGGCTCAAGTTACATAAATAGGATCAGGTTGTCATGCTATTTAGAATTCTTCAGTGACCTCTTTCTGCCACCTACATGGCCTTACAAGGCACTCGCATATCCTGCTTTAATACATCTCTCCAGGCTCAGCCAGAGACAAACCCTCCTCGGTTTCTCTGGTTTAGCCACATTGAATTATTTAAAGTAACTGCATTTCTTAAATTTGCCAGGCTTCTCATGTCTCTATGCTTTACCCATAATGTCCAGGTTAGGTTAGCTACTCATCCCTTACCACCACCCCAAAGTATCATAATATTTTTGTGTGTTTTCACCACTGCAATAATCCATTGTATTAATTATCTATTGATGTTTAACAAATTATCCCCAAACCTAGTGGCTTAAACATTTATTATATCGCAGTCTCTGTAGGTCAGGTATCTGGGCATGGCTTAAGAGATCCTTTATCTCAGGATCTCTTACAAGGCTGCAGTCAAGGTGTTGGTTAGGGCAGTGGTCTCATATGAAGGTTCAACTGGGGGTAGGTCCACTTCTAAACTCAGTGACATTGGTGATTGTGGGATTCAGGTCCACATAGTCTCATGGACTGAGAGAGAGCCTTAATTCCTTGATGGCTATTGACCACAGGTCTCCCTTAGTTCCTTGTTAGGGACCTCATAGGGTGCTTCGCAACATGTTAACTAGTTTCCATCAAAGCACGGAAGGGAGCAGTAGAGAATGTGTACAAGGGAATTACAGAGGGTTACTTTATTCATGTTACTTAAAAGTGATAGGATATATCACTTTTGCTGTATTCTATTTGTTTGAAGCAAATCACTAGCCTCAGCCTGCATTCATCTAGAGGGAATTATATGAGGCCATGAACATTAGGAGGCTGAGATCACTGGGGTTTGTTTTGTGGTTGTCCTATGGAGGGCAAGAAAACCCCCTCCCATAATTGGTTCACATGTCGAGACTCATGGCGCCATACATACACCAAGATGATATGGAAATATTTATTACTCACATAATGAAGGAAATGGGGCAGACACAAAACCAGTCTGATAGGTGTTGGGAAAAGAGAATCTAGTGACTTTAGCTTTTATTGTGGTGACGGGTCAGGACCGACAGGTGAATGTTCCTGTGGAAATGGGGTATGGGTGACTTGAACTTCCCCAGCAGCAACAATAGGTACAGCCCCAAGGCTGTATTATTGTCTTTCCCTGATATGGGCAAAGAGAAAGGGGAAGTTTAGGACATGAAAGCTGTCAGGGGTTGGAGTCAGATTCCAAACACTGTTGGAGTCAGATGCCTTATTATATGGGGCTCTTTTAGAGGCTGTTTATTACATCTATTGCAATATAATTTCTTACTCACTTGTCTTTTATAAGATAAAGAATGATTTTTACTTATCATTATGTTCTCAGCACTGAGTGCAGTGCCTGACATAGCATGGTACTCAATAAATGTTGGCTGAATGAGTAACTGACTAACTGAATAGACTCTTCCTCCCCTCTTGGTTATTATTTATCCCCAGTTGCATATCTATTGACTTTTCAAGATTCAGCTCAAGTATTATGTCCTCTCTGATGCCTTTATTGATCTGTATCTTCACCTCTTTGGTAGAACTGACTGCCCTTTCTCGTCTTTGTGTTCAACTGCAATGGGTACAGAGATTTCTGTCATAGAACTGCCATAACTCAGTAGTATTTATTGCTGGATAGGAATGTACTTTTTACTAATCTGAAATCTCACTGAGGGCAATAACTTGTCTTGTTATAAACATTTGTACCCTCATATCTAGTATGATATCATATACAGATATTCATTTAATGTTGCATAAAAGATTCAATCAATACTGCTATGGAGAATGAAGTAAGAGAAAGGTAAATATAGAAGGATTTTGAAGAATAAATAAAAGCTTGACAGGAAGAGGTGTAGGGGCAGGGAGGACTTAGAGAGAGGATTATCTAGATATAGTAAGCAGTAGAAGCAAAGGCAATGAGTTTCAAAAAAAAAATCATGGTGCATACAAGCAAAGAATCCATATGCATACAAGTTGATTGGAGATGAGGCTAAAAAGGCAGGTTCATATCTGGGTTGTGAAACTTGGTAAGCTATGTGAAGTAGGATGGACTTTCACTTTAAGAAAATGGGGGTAATTTAAGATTAAAAAAAACAACAACTTGGGTGAGGTTGTTAATCCAAGAAAGTCTATTCTAGAAAAGTAATTCTGATGGTCAGGTAGGATGGATTTGAGTAGGGAGTGACCTGAAATCAATCAGAGATGGGAAATATGTGGTTTTACTGGGACAACATGAACTCTACCTGGAAGAAATCAGATTATAAACAGAAGGCAAGTTTCAGCATTCTGGATATTGCTGATAGGGAACCAGAGCTCTGAGATTTGGGAGGTGTGGAAAACTTGAGAGAATTCCAGTTTAAGGGTTGTGAGGATTTGTAGACAACAGAGATAAAAACAATGGAAGAATCAACCAAAGAAAGATTTACTCTAATTATATCGATGATTAATCAACTGGTATCTCTAATAAGGACATTAGCCTACTTTTAGTTTGGAACATATATATTTTAATGTAACACTAATAAAAGGAAAGAGAGATAAGAAAAAAAAATCTATCATGCTTCATAATGGATACAGAAAATAGTTTTTCCTATCTCTCAGGGACTAACTCCACAGAAGTTTTATTCTAAAAGAATCATCATAATTTTTTCATGTAAAGTCTCAAAACTATTTTTTAACATGGCATTGTGTAGCCTAAGCTTTGTGTTAGAAGCATGATGTGTCCATTGTTATACGATAGATGATCTTCTTTGTCATTCTAAAAAAATAAAAACATATACCTTTTCAGGTCTTTGGTGTTCCTAATTTAAGTTGAAGTCTGTGAGCACGATGATAAGAATCCGTATGCATATAAACAGCAACGGTCCCGTTCAGCTAGTGAGGCAGGAAACGGGCCACTGGACAAGTAGGTACCCATTAGCCCTATTTTAGAATTTCTATAGCTCTTCTAAATAGCAGATTAAGAATTTTCATGAAATTTGTTTGCCAAGGAGTTTTAGAATTAATTAGAGCTGGCAATAATCTCAGATTTCATGAAATATTTTAAGTGGGACCTCTTACCTACTGGCAGTTGTAATTTTACTATTGGTTGACCAATAAAATGCAAAGTAACAAAATGCTTTTTTGAATTCAATAAGCCTTTTAAATGAACTTATATTTTCTTAACAGAAATAGTACCTGCACACATTTGAAGACATTAATATTACATGTGTTGTGATAGTACTAGCATTTATCGTTTTGTATATTTGATTTATCTGACCCTTTTTATTAACTCCATGGCCCTGAATAGGTTTTTGACCCATAGGTTAGACATGGATTTGGTTTAACATCCTTGCTTTCCAGATTAGGGAACAAGTCATTTGAAAAAAGTCATTTACATGAGTTGCTCGAGGTTACACAGAGTTCTAATGTCAAAGTAGAACCTAGAACTCCTGACTTTTAGACCAATTAATACAATTCAAAAATAGCCAAAAGCATTAAAACTATCAACACAAAGGCAAACTATAACGTGCTTGCTAAATGCTGTGATATAGGAATTCTACTCTTCAGAAGGTGCTCTCAGACTTGAATTTCTGGCATATTTGTATTGATATATTAGATAGTATTCAGCTTGACATTGCTATGAAGAGTTAAAAATTATTTTTTATCCCATCATCCACTGAAGGACCCTTTGGTTGTTTCCATGTCTTGGCCACTGTGAATAATGCTGCAGTGAACATGAGGGTACATACATCTCTGTGCACAGAAGATTTCAGGTTTCTTGGGTCCATACCCAGAAGAGGGATTGCTGAGTCATGCGGTAACTCTATCCTTCATTTTTGGTGGGACATCCATACTGTTTTCCATAATAGCTGGACCAATTTACATTCCTACCAGCAATGTATGAGGGTTCCTTCTTTCCCACAACCTCTCCAACACTTGTTATTATTTGTCTTATTAATGATAGCCATTCTAACAGGTGTGAGGTGATATCTCATTATGGTTTTGATTCGCATTTTTGCTAACCCATATCATCACAACAAATTTAATTAAAAAAAAGAGTTAAAAATTATTTTCCCAATTTACACTATTTGAAATAAACAATGCACAGAGTTTAGAACGTATAAATGACAGATTCTATCTGCTTAGCTATATATGCTCAAGCACTAGGTACCATGGTTCAGTTTCTTTCACATTAGTTCTTCCTCCCTGAGTGTAGGAAAGATGGAATAAAGAAAATAAAAGCCAGAATGGCTTGGCATGCAGGAAGAGAAACTAAGAAGGGTCAGAGGGGTAGACGTTTGAGATGCTGAACCTGGGTGCAGATGGCTCTGCTCCACCGATCCAGCCGAAGGAGTGTATTTGAAGTGGCATAATAATTAGGCTCAAAAATTCACCCTTCGTATGCCTTTCAAAGAAAAAGTTTGGGTTGAACCTTGGGGCAATTCATTTCTGATTTTTAGAGCTCTGTAGAATACAGCTGCAGATGAGAGATCTCAAGGAACTGGTTTTCACCCCTTAGAGAGTGAGCATTGCATATTTTCTGATTAATCAGTGTTGGTGAAAGCGACTTCCTTTTAAATTTCATATTAGCTATTAATTCTTTATGATTGAAACCATTGCTCTCAAAACCACAGAATAAAATTATAATTAGGCCTCATTTTTCTGAGCTTACATATTTCTTGAAAACCTTATTGTTAGAAGATGGAATGTCCGTAGACAGAAATTTAAAGTTATCATACATAGATTTGAAATTCTGTGTGTTGTTCGTTTTAAATAATGAAAACCAGGAAAATGATAAATGTGTTGCAGAACTAAAATGCAGCTATCCCTTCTTTCATTAAATATATGAAATGTTTTTCTTCTCTTGGTTGGTGGATGTTTTGCAATTAATGTAAGTTTGATTCAGATGAAGTAAAGGTTTAGATGCTATTCCTGTAGAGAAAATTTAAGATACAATCTTATATATAACAGACACTCCATTTTGTCAATCAAAAAGACTTGAAATACTTTCAAGGGAGATGAATTTAAACAAACAGCCACTTGCTGACACTTAACATAAGCACTTTAGAAGTGTATAAGAGAGTGTAATGTTATGCTTCGGCATGGAGCCAGAATGTTTTATTTTCTTACCAACATTTTATTTCCCTGAACTCTAAAAGAAGTGACAGGTTATTTTGTCTGTAATGGTGGTTATTTTCAACTTCAAAAACTTTTCTGTGATCTTAAAACCTTATAATTTGTTCACAGTTACAAGTTAATACAGGCACTGAGCAGCATCTGTATGTAATTTTAGCCAAGAGATACAGTGGGAACTTTTAGCCCTTCCGAACTTATTTCACTAGACATGCATTGTCCAATTTGTTGTTGGAAATGTGGACATTTATGTGTCTTTGGGGGTCTTAGTGGCATCCCACATGAGTCTTGTTCTCTGTTACATGAAGAACTTGGAAGGAGGAAAGAAAGGAAAGAAACGCTGGCCAAGAGCCAGTTACACCAGGCTCTGTAGTAGTGCTACCTACTGCACCACTTGAGTCTGAAGAAAACCTCACCTCTCCTTTGGCACTGCACCTTTTCAGTTACTCCTCTGCTGGGTATTGCCACGGTATTCTTACTTAGGATCTGCCGTGACTGGCCCCCTCCATCCAGCTTCTCTGCTCCTCTCTCTCCTTCAGGCATTTCCCTGCAGCATGACTGTGGTTTTCTAGAGTTGCAGAATTTAACACAAAGTAGTTTGAGAAGAGAAAAAAATGTGTTGTGGGCAGAGCTTCTCAAACCACACAGAAACTAGTCCTGGCTTCATGTAAGAAGTCAATCCCATGGATAGTCCTGTTGAAGTGAGGGGTAAAAACTTTAAAAAAGAATTTCTTGGAAAACGAGTGATTTCAGTTTTTGTTGAAGTCTCAATTATATAAAAAAAGAAAACAAGTTAGGAGGTACAAACTTTGTAATACAGTTAAAGTTGGAAAGTGTCTATCATTAATGTCACTATAGAATAAATGTGGGCAATGCTAATTTAAAGATTACAAGTCAAAGACAAATGACAGGAATTGCATGCATTTTTAAACTAACTGCTTTATTATATCCAGTATCTATGTTTGCAGTTGTGCCTAACTGTGAAAAAAATTATTAAAGCACATCTTCCCTGATGCATTATTAGACAAATTGATTAGGTAAAACTTTGGATGGAGTAGGTTCTAAGGGTGAATATTTATCACTTAAAAGCAAAAGCAGGGACTCTGCCTATTATTTGCTATGTGAGGATCTTGCCAACTGGTGACAGGAACAGAGAGTAGGGTGCTTTGTGGTGGCAGCAGCAGGCTGGCAGGGAAAAATGTATAACAATGCCTCTGTTATCTGTTTCCAATTCTTGCAGCATAGAGCTGGAATCCAGAAAATTTGCCGCCTAGATATATTCAAATTTCAAATCTGTTGGTGGTTCATGACAATTGTGATTGGCTTTTCTTTAATATTTCGTCCTTTGCTTAGCTTGCATCCTTAGTTTGTTTTTCTTTCGTCAGCCTTAATTTTTTTTATTTTAAGAAGCAGAGTAGAGATCTGCTTTAGAAATTATTAAGTAAGACTACCTAGTCAGAAACAGGACATACAGAGAAAGATATGAAAAAAACAAAAGAAAATAATTTCTAAAATAAGGAGAGGTCAGCCTGAATTTGACAAAGCTTTATGATTTTATGCCCCACTCTAATGTTCTAGGAGAGCTCTTAAAGCTCATTCCTGCCCAGATTCTCTTCTGTAGATAATTGGCTTGACAGGTTTTAAATATTTATAGTGGGACTCCAGAGTGTTACAGAAAACAAGCAGCTTGTAGCATAAAGACTATGAAGCGAGCATCTTCATTAGGGTCACACACGGTGCTAGAGTGGAAATAAACAAGTCTACAATAGGCAAGCCTGGCAAGGCTGGGTCAGCGAAGTGATGATAAACATTCCCATGTATCTTCTCAGTATGTGTTCTATTATGCATGTTTGCATTTTCTTCTGATTTAAGAAAATAATCTTTGTTTAAATGGCATGAAAATGTTAATTAAGAAAATGTGAACTGAAAAATGTAATTACTACTTTTTAATAAAACTTTTCCTTCTCTGCTTCTCTCTGTGTCTCTGTCTCTCTGACACACACACACACACACACACACACACACACACACACACTCTGCTGAGCATGTCTTTGTCTTCATTCTCTCCTCCTTCAAACTGGCTTCCTCCACATGACAGTGAACATGGCTGGGAGCAACAGCTCCAATGTTGTAAACATGATGGCTTCATGACTTTGAGGAAAGACAGGGTTTCTCTTTGCCTGCTTCTGTATATAAAAGACTTCTATGGTATAATGCTGATTAACTAAATTTGAGTCTCAGGGCACTCCACACCAATCCCTGCTGTAAAAACAATGGGACCTTTGAATGGTGAGTCTGGTTCATGTGCCCACGACTAGCAGCCTCGCTCATGTCAAAAAGTTAGAGCAGGGGAAGATCCATTCCTCAAAATAAGAGGTTGCATATACTAGAGAAAGGGAAAAGGGGAATGTTCAACAGACAAAGATATCAATGTCCGCTGTATGAAAAGTTAAGGATATAGCGAGAATTGCCAGATACAAATGTTTTTCAAGAACCGGCAATGACCTCTTCTATAGAAGATGACAGTGTGTTTATTATGTATTTAATAGACATCTATTAAGTGTCTACAACTGTAACTTTTGACATGCAGTTTCTCCTGTGCTGGGATATAGGACTATGAAGTAGGTGAAAGTCAAAGCCAAACCCCTTTTCTTGGTGGAGCAGCTTATACATGCTTCTTGTGACTTTTAGAGATTCCCTCTGCTGTCACAAGAAGTTGTTTCTGTAAATTTGGATTAATTCTGTAATTCATTAGAGTCCATTGCTGCTGATACTTCACAATGTCATAGTCACAGCTGCCTTGTTGATTCCATCTCCTCTGAGCCTGTGCACACACTGACCCCACACACTTTTGCTGCTCTGCCTCTCACCTTCTTTATTTGGGCTGATCAAATCATGACTTGGGGTTGCCACCTTCCCTTTGAGATTATGCACATATTCTCATTCTTGCCAATACTTTCACTTTTTCTATCACTTTAATAGTCAGGTCAAATAAAAAATGCCTTCTTCCCTCCAATGAAATACAAGCTCCCAAATAGCATCCTTTTCAGTACCCTAGAAAAAAACCCTTTATTGGGTTCAGTTTCTTAAAGTTCTCCACCTGAGGCTTCTAAACCCAATTGTTGGTAGTAGTTGGTATTACTTAGTATTGATCCAACAAGTTCTTTTGCTAGGACACTTGTGCCAGTGCCCCAGGACTGAGTCTTAGTGCTTCCACACTGGTCACTCAGGTTCATCTGGAGACCTTAGTCCTCACAGGTCAGGTTTGCTTGGCCCTTGGACTTGTTCAAGGGTTTTAGCCACTGCTATTTCAAGCAGAGTTGTTGAGCTTGCTTGCAATTGGAATCTGCTAAGTCCTTTTCTTTTATTCTTTGATATGTCAAAAATTTACAGTGGATATAGATTTGGGGCTTTTGTTTTGTGTCCTTTTGCTACATGACTAACTATAATATGAAACAGAATGAAATAAGATCAAAACCAAAAGAGTACAGAAAAGGTCAGGGGAATACAGACAAAGGCCTAACTGACTCCAACTGGAGGAATCAGGTAACAGTTTTAAGGAGAGGTGATATTTGAGCTGAGCTTTGAAGGGTGGGTTAGATTTTGATAGGGGTTATGGAACATTTCAGATTGAAAGACTTCTATGAGACACAGAGCTGTGACGGCCATAGTAAGTTTGGGGGGCATAAACGTATACAGCCACAAAACAGCGGGGACCCAAATATATTCTCAGAGATTTATTAAATTTTTCCCCTTCATAGTGGGTCCAAATGTTAGTCAAACATTTATGTGTTGGCAAATGAATAGAGAGAAAGGATTATTGAATCTCATTCCTGAATACTGAAGAGTTCAGTCTTAATTGGAAGGGAGCAGGTATCATAAAAGACCCTGAGCAAAGAAGTAATTTTTTTAAGAAAAATATTAAAAGTAATGTAAATGTTGGATAAAGAACTACTAGATTGAGAGTAAGGTAACCAGTTAAAAAACTAAAGCCGGTTGAGACTAAACCAGTTTATTAACTCACCTGAATTCAGAGAAAATGGTTAATGAAATAATTTTGGAGGTCACGAGGAAATTATTGTGATTTTTAGAGGCCTGCTCCTCTTCAACTGATGCTGCTGTTAATCTGGCTGCTGGTGCCTCCTGGGAGGCAGATGTTCAAATGCTGATTTTCCTGTGAGGGAGGCTCTTTTGTGGCTTCCTCTGAGACCCAATTGCATAGGTCTGAGGACCTCCACATTGCACTATTCCCTGTCAGCCTACTACCTTTCAGGGCAACCTGCAGCTTTGTGGGCTTCTTCTTGAAGGGGTACCCCCTTACAATCTTTTCCTGCTGGATCCTCTTCCCCCATGAGATATCACTCTCAGGCAGGGGTTAGCTGACTACGCTCTTAGGCTAGAATCTGGCTTACATCATTGATACTCTCACTTGGTCCACCAGATCTCATGCATTTGGGTCCTGCCAAAGTCTGGAAATGCAAGTTGGCCTCTTCCCTACTCCCCTCTTCTCTACTCACCTAGTAGCCAAAGCCACACATCACCTCCAGACTGCTTCAGGTGAGAGTCACTTCCCTAGACTCTCTGCTCCTCAATCTGCACAGATTCGTTGGGTTCTCTCAAGGACGCAAACTTCATTCTTATAGCCCAAGATGAAGCAGAGTTTAGGCAGATCAAAAGGAATCCATTTGGAAAAGGAGATGCCAGTTGACTTTTCCTATGAATATGTCATCCCCACCAATCTATCCAAACATTCCCTCTTGTCCTCTATCAATTAGGTAAATAGAACCCTCTCTCTAAGGATTATTCCTACTAATTCCCCTAGAAGAAACTTCTGTGTGATCAATTTCTAGCCTTGTCTTCCATAAACTGTTAGAGGTGATGGCTTCCAGAACAATTGGAAATCTTTTAGTAAGTCCCGTGATGGTGTGCCCTTCAGATAATAGGAATGACACTTTTTATCCATTGTCCTCGGATCCAGGGCATCAGCTGAAAATTGAAGAAAATCAGAGAAGTCTTATTTAACATTTTTATGTTAATACATGTAAATATGAATAGAAAGATTCTCAGTAGGAATGTGAGCTGTGGAGCCAGAGAGTTGAGATCCATTTCAGAGTCTGCCACTTCCTACATGGATGTCAGGAATTCATAGTACACCTTTTATTTCAACTGGAAAAGGGAAATGCTAATTGTATCTATCTTCTGTGATACAATACCGTGATCATTAAAGGAGTTAATAAATGTAAAGAGCTTAGGTATTGTGTGACCATACTAATGTTTAGCTATTAATACTAGTTTTTCTATTTTCAGTATTCTCCCAAATTCTTCTTTTAGTGGTGTTTGCTTCTAGCTCCTCTCACATTATGATATTGGGAGAATAATGAAGATTAGTAGGACATAATTTCTTTGAAATATCTGAGTTAAAATTAGAATCTCCTCTTAAGTGATGAATTAAATAGATCCATTTCAGTTTGGTCAAAATTGTTTGTTAACTTAAGGGTGAATTTCATTCATTGAGTCAATGAATTGGAGTCAGGTAAAGTTTTAAATATTAAGAATTAATGTATCTGCGCTTATGACTCAAGTGATTGCTGGGCTGGGAATAAAGAGACCTGGATTCAATTCATGATTAAACTATTAATAGAGTGTGTGAATATAGACAACTAACTTTATTCCCTGGGCCTTAATTTCCACATTTAACAAATGAACTGGTTTGTCAAATGGGTGAGACAGGGTAGTGAAGAGTATAAACTCTGCTCAGAGAGGCAACTGGGCCAATATTAGTTCTACCACTTACCAGATCTGTAATCATGAGCAAGTTATTTCACTTATTTACGTATCATTCCCTTATGTGCAAAAAAAGGATGTTAATAATAATACCTGTCACTTAAGGCTGTTGTAAAGGTTGGAGATTTCATCTAAGTACTCAGCCCAGAATATGACACATAATAAGCACCCTAGAATGTTATTTTAAAAATAAATAATGATTATTAGTTTTGGCTTTATGATTAAGTCCATTACTATTAATTAAGGCTGTGAGATTTGTATCTGTACGGACTTATTTTTTGAGGTCAGCCCTCTGTCATTTGCCTACCTCTTCCTTCTATTGCTCATCTGCTACTTGAACTAAATACAATGTTCTCCTTTTAGTAAGTGTGCTTGGGTCCCTTTTAAATATATATTCTTGTGAAAAAGTAACAAATTGAAAGTATATTTATATCTTTTTACATGCAATTTGACAGTGAGTAATCTACTTTTACTTCATACCAGAGGTGTCCAAAATTTGGCTTCCCTGGGCCACATTGGAAGAAGAATTTTCTTGGGCCACACAAAATACACTAACACTAATGATAGCTGATGAGCTAAAAAAAGGTCCATGCATACTTTTTGTAATTTTTTAAAAGAAAGTTAAGAATTTGTGTTGGGCCACATTCAAAGCCTTCCTGGGCTGTATGAAGCCCACAGGCTGTAGGTTGGACAAGCCTGCTTTATACTGTACTTTATACTGATTTCTTTTGTCCTAAGCACAAAGATACCAGTGTTATATTTTCATAGTGGATTGAAGAAATCCATCTGCTTAGGATTGATTTCAATAGTATTTACTGACATTTATTAAGTCTGCTATATGCTTGGCCTTTGTTAGGTCCCTGAAATACAATGTCAGAAACACATGATCTCTGCCCTTATTTGGCATACAGTGATATTATTCAGAAATATGATAAATCTTGGGTGCCTTTTAGAAACTTCAATATTCCTATATGTAAATTGGTTTTAAGGACTGGGAAAAGCTATGCAATTTCCATTAAATCATATAATTTTAGGAATCCTTAGAAGGCCTTCTTTTTTTTTCCTGCTAGGTAGCTAAGTTCCATTGAAGAAAATGGCCTAAACATGAGTCTGGTGCCACTACAAACTCTCCTATGCTTAGGTGGTTTCTCAATACCCACTGGCCATCTTAAATGTTTTCCCCATTATCTTTCTTCGTGGCCTCATCAGGACCAAAGATCTATTAAACCTTTTCAGTTTATTTGAAACCTCTTACTCTTTTCTCTGACCTTCTTTTTCAGAAGGTAACTTAGTTACCTACATCAGGGTTTCCAATCCCCGCCACCCCTCCGCCCCGTGACCGTCCCGACACACACACCGGGACATGGACCAGTACTTGTTTGTGGCCTGTTGGGAACTCAGCTGCACAGCAGGAGGTGAGCAGTGGGCAAGCCACTGAAGCTTCATCTGTATTTACAGCTGCTCCTCATCATTCCCATTGCTGCCTGAGCTCTACCTCCTGTCAGATCAGCGGTGGCATTAGATGCTCATAGGAGCACGAACCGTATTGTGAATTGCACATGTGAGATATCTAGGTTGCATGCTCCTTATGAGAATCTAATGCCTGATGATCTGAGGTGGAGCTGAGGCGGTGATGCTAGCACTGGGGGCGGCTTCAGATACAGATTAACATTAACAGAGAGGTTTGATGGCAGAGACCACAATAAATCAAATGCTTGCAGAATCATATGAAAACCCTATCAGTGAGTGGCAAAAGCTGCATCTGGTGGCAGGCTTTATAGTGGCAAATGAGTTGTATAATTATTTCATAACATATTACCATGTAGTAATAATAATAAGAGAAATAAAGTCCACAATAAATGTAATGTGCTTAAACCATTCCCAAACCATCCCCTTTCTCCCCTAGTCCATGGAAAAATTGTCTTCCACAAAATCAGTCCCTGATGCCAAAAGTTTGGGGACTGCTGACCTACATCACAGAGAAAAGAGAAGTCTGAAAGTGGAATTCCCTCAACTTCCTGCCACCACATTGACATATTTATTGAAATTGTAGCCCACCCTTTTGCCAGCAGTATATCTCTTCCCCCTCCCGCCCCAACCAACCCATCCACCACCTCCCAGGAGCCATTCTTGCTCCCTTTTCTTTTTTCAGTCTTCAACTGCTTGCTCTCTACTGGCTCTGTTTGAATAGTTTTCAAATATGGTCAAGATACTTTTGTCTTTAAAAGGTTTAGGAAACACAAGTCCCTTTCAACCATGTATCTCTCAGAGACTATTCTCTTCATATGAAGTTACTAGAAAGAGTTGTCTGAACTTATTGTCTGCACCTTCTCACCCCTGGTCCACTTTCTTTCTACCAATGGCTCCACCAAGGTGGTCAGTGACTTCCTTTTTGTGAAATCCAATATATATTTATCACTTCTTATTTTATTTCACCTGTTCCTGCTCCTCACTTGACTATATCTGTACTTCTGAAAATACTTTGACTCTTAAAGTAATCTAATTGTGTCTCATATTTCAACATTTTCTCCTGATTCCTTAAGACAACATCTTGAAATGAACCATCCTAACAGCTTTTTTTCCCCAATTACAGCTGTGATGAACCAATCCCATAGAGGTGGGCATATCTCTATTCTTGCTGTTTTATTAAAAATTAAAAATATGAGTGGGGAGAGAGAGAGAGAGAGAGAGAGAGCGCAAGAGCGCTAGAGATAGATTATTCAGATAAGATTTTGAGGTGCTGGGCTCAAGTTTTGAGAGAATTGGCTGGTGGGGATTTGTGGTTACACAGCACTTTGAGGGACTACTCTGGCAAAAGTAAAACCCTGAGTATTATATTAAATCAAAAGAGAGACACAGTGAGAGGGGATTTAAATAAGTTCACCTAAGGGGCTCTTAAATAATATTTGCAGAACCATGTCTGCCAGTTCTCACTGATTGGGCATAGGTGTGGTTTCCATGGTGATTTTATACATAGCTCAGGCTCCCAAACCTACTCCTCCTTCTACTATAGTTTACATTAAATGAATCAAAGCACAAATAAGAATAATTAATAAATATTTCAATGCTGTAAATTCTGGTCCAGATCCCAGAAAACCACTGTCAAAAATAGATAACTTAGCCTATCATTCCTTTGTATTTATTCAAGGAAATGAGGATCTAGATAGTTTCAAAGTTTCCAAGTCCATCTGGCATAAGCACAGTGTACATGTTAGAATTTTTTTTTCCTTGTGAAAGAATGAAGAAAAGATGATGTTAGAGATGATAATACCTGGTCTGCATCTCAGCAACATTTCTATTTTGGATATCACAATCTATGTCGTTCTTAGGATTATCTCAAAAGGAAAGGAAAGTTACAATAGCACTTATTTGAATTTATTTAAAACCATGTGACTGAAGAAAGGCTATATATAAAATAAATGGTTACAATTTTTGAAAAATGTGGTAATGTATATTAGAATTTAAAAGCCTGGATGAATTTTTGCTTGGTGTTACATTCTCCTGAGTGCAGACATTTACTTGGCTCTTTGCAAACACACAACTGGAATCTTGTACTTAAACCACTCAATCATCATTATGTTAGCCTGATACATTTCCAGGAACCTCCCAATTTAGAACAGACTTGTATTATTAGCTCCTCCCATTGCTTCCAGAGTTTTGTAATTTAAGCTGGACAGGGAGAGATCACTTGTCTCCTCTTTTGCCCTTGCAATCATGCCATCCTGTCCTTCGTTGGGTTGCCAAATGCTCCTTGCCTTATTTTCACCCTATCCTGGTGGTATTCCACCTTACTTGGTATTCAGTAATGTCACTAGGGTAAACTTTAAGCATGGCTTCTATGTTCTCTGATCTTCTGCCATTTTTTTTCCTGGCAAAAAACTCTATTGGATAAATGCCAGTGTCTATATTCAATTTTACACTTCTAAATTTTAAACTTACAGATTTTCTTCTGAGTTCTCTTTTATCTCTATCCTATATATTCAGATGTATAAGTTTTATTTTTGCTGATTTTTCTAAAATAATTTTTCAACATGTTTGCATTTTCTTTTTGACCCAAGTTGTTTTAAAACTTCCTCTGAAAGAGCCTTTTATTTTTCTGCCTTTGTCATTTTTTAGTTTTATTATACTGTGATTACAGGATGTTGTCTGAACTAGTTTTACTTCTTGGAATTTATGAATATTATACAAAGGCTTATACAAAAGGTAGATTTTCAAGATACAATTATCTTATTAATAATTATATTATTTAGGTTCTTTATATTTTCACTTATGCTTTTGCTTTTTTTCTGTCATGAACTTATAGATGTGAATTTAAAACTACTACTACTAATTTGTTATTTCCTGTTATTTCCTTATAATGTGCACAATTTCTGCTACATGGAGGTGGTTGCTATGCTATGCAGTTACATTTTTATAACTGACAGATATTTATTTTTTATTTTATTCTATAAAAACTTGTATTCTGTTCAGTTGCTTAATGTTTCTTTTAGTATTAGTATGAGCTCACCATCACTCATTTTGCCATCACTTACCCTTTCCTTGGTTGGCAGCATCCTCACCTCCAAAAAATATTCTCTGAGTTCTTGCATATAGTCTGAGCCTGAAACACAGCTTGGCTGTGTACGATCTTTAGCTTACGTATTTTTTTCCTTGAGCATGTATATTAAGAGTGTCATTCCACTGTCTTATGATGTTGCATGTTGCATGTTGCTGTGGATAAATAGGAATATAACCTAATAATTTTATCCTTATAAACAACATTTATTTTCCCTGACTGGCTAAACACATTCTTTATTTTAAAGTCCAGTAGCTTTCCTAGGAAATATCTTGTTAGTGATCATTCTCAGTCAATTCTTTTGATTCTTTCTAATATGTAGATTTAGGTATTTTATTTTAACAAAAGCATTATTGCATTATAACTTTACATTTGTTCTGTTCATTTGTTTCTTTTTCTTCAGGAGTTACTCCAGATACATATATATGAATCTTCATTGCATATCTTTTCTATTTATTTTTTTCTCCTTAAGTCTGTCCTCTCCTTCCCTCCCTCCTTGCTTCCCTCCCTTTCTTTTTGCTTCCTTTCTTCCTCTTTCTATTTCCATTTTAATGTGGTCAATTTCCCCAGTTTTCCACATTTCTTATTTCTTTATTAATATTTTCTATTCTTCCTCATGCTGTTTTTGATTGTGTTTTTATTTTGTGAAGGTGCCTTGTCGCCTCTACTTCTTTCCTGAGTTCTACTAGATCATATTTTATTTCTTCCTATTGTCTTTCTATATTTTCCATGAGTTCTTATATTAATATTTCTGATTTGAGGTCTTTCTTAAAAAGTAACCTCTTCATTTTGTAAAAATCAATCACAAAATGTTTGGTCAAAAATTTTATCTCCTCCATGGCAACATTTTCCTGTTTGGTTTGTTTTTTTTTTTTTTCCACCGGTAAGTAAATTTTGATGCTCTTTACTACATTTGTTTCTTACAGCATATTTGCATTTATTAGGTGTAATTCTTTTTAAAAAACCCAAAACTCATCCTTGAATTAACTGGATTTTCCTGGGCCAGCTATTTCTTGGGGCTGACAGGTGCAGAGCAGCCTTTCAGTTGCTTAATTTCTCTGCTGTCACAGAGACAGACACTTCCTATAGCTTTGGCTACTCATTATTATTATTTGCACACCTCACTTCTCTTGCTTCTTTGTAAAAACACAGTCCAGGAGGACTGCTGTTGAGGGATCTGCTCACATAGTTGTCTCTGATGTTCCACACCAGGACTGTATCTTTCACAAAACAGGGTTAGCACTCAAATTTTGAAAGCTTTTTTTTTTCTTTTCTGGTGTTACTTGATATCTACCCCTGCTGAGTCTTCTGGCTCCTTTCTGAATATTTTCTTTACTTCCTTCACATGGCTTCTACCTCATTTGTTTATAGTAATTGTTACATAATCTGGGAGTTATCATTCTCCTTTTTGTTTTTAAAACAATTTCCAGGAGTAGAAGGTGAACTATTCTAAGGTATATAGCAATATTAATCTATGTTGATTTTCTAATCATACTTTAATAATATGAAATATTTCAGTCTTACTTCCATAAGAATAGGGGAAGAGTACCCAAAAGGATTAGAAGTAACAATGTCTCTGTCCTTTACAAGGCCAGGAATAGGGTCTGTTCCTACTAACCAGACTGGAAAACCTCTCAGTGTATGAACATTGGGTAAAGTACACAGAAGGGTCTTGCCTTGGTCATGGGGAATAATTATCCCTAGACTGAGAACTGCTTTACTTTCACTTAGTAAATCTTAAAAGCAAGTTCAGCAACGACATGTTTTCAAGCACCTTAATTGCACCCCATAGAAAGATCAAGATGATGTGTAAGTACAAAAAAATTCCCAGCACCCAAAAAGGCAAAATTCACAATGCATGATATCCAGTAAAAAATTATCAGGAATTCAAATAAGCAGAAAAATATGACCAATACTAATGGGAAACAATCATTTAATCAAAACTGACCAAGAACTGACCCATATATTAGAATGGATATGAAAAGAATTATTATAGCTGCATTTCACAAGTTAAATTAGGTAGAGGTAGGTATGATACAAATAAAACTCAAACTAAAGTTCTAGAGATAAAATTACAACACATAAAATGAGGGATACACTAAGTAGGATTAATGACAAATTAGATATGGCAGAAGCAAATATCAGTGATTTGAAGACAGCAATGAAAATGATCTAAAATGAATCAGAAAGAAAGAAAAAGAATTTAAAACACAGACTTTCAGAATTATGGGACAACTTCATGCAGCCTCATACATGCACAATTGGAGAAAGAGGGGAATGGAAAATATATTTAAAAAAATAATGGTCCCAAACTTTGTAAATTTGATAAAAATAAACTCACAGCCCCCCTCAAAACTCAATGAACTCCACATACTAGAAACATGAAAAACAAATCAGATCAAAGACCACCGTAAAAAACAATTGCATAAAACAAATGATGAAGAGAAAATCTTATGAACAGTCACAACAAAAGATACCTTAGGTATGGAAGATAAGGATGACAGATTTTCCACTAGAAAAAATTCAACGAAGAAGAGAGTCGATCAAAATGTTTAAAGCATTAAAAGAAATACACACCTTCAACCTAGAATTCTATACTCAGAAAAAAAAAAAGATTTTAAAAATAAAAGTCAAATAAAGACTTTTAAAAATGCACAAAAGTTTAAAAAACTCATCATCAGCCAACCTATATTATAAGACATGTTAAAGGAAGCCTTATAAGCAGAAGAGAAATGATACTATATGGAAATAACTATTTAAATAAAAAAAATAATGCAATATGGGATTTATAACACATGCAAAATTTAAATGCATGCTGACAACAGCACAAAGATTGGAAGGGAAGAGATAAGTTAAAAATGTATACCATAAATCCTAGGGTAACCACCTAAAGAACAACAACAAGAACAATTATAATTAACAAAGGTGATAAATAGAATGATAAAACCCATTTGGTTAATCCCAAAAAGGCAGAAAAAGGAAAAAAGAAACACATATGACAAATAGAAAATAAATAGCAAGATGATAAACTTGAATGTAAACATATATTAAATGTAAATGGTATAAATATCCTAATTAAAAGAGATGGTAAGATTGGCTTGCAATTTGCCTAATTCTACTTGGTTATATAAAGTTCAATATTAGTATTTATTTAGCCAATGAATAACTTATTTCTATTCAATGGGGACACAGAATTTGGTGCTGGGGATACTGTCTTAAACAAGCTATCTATAGTTCCTCCTCTATACATGACCCTTACAAGCTGGTGTTGAATGTAAGCAAGTAAATAGACAAATAGAACAGAGTGTTCCCTGCACACTGGGAAACAACAATGCTTTGATATTTATTAAAACTATGACTACAGCTTTTACTATTTTAATAACAATGATGGATAATTTCCCACACCTGCTACAATACATAGTGTATCTATTAAACAATTGGCCATTTGTATTAAGACTGGAGCAGCATCTATGAGGTCTCTTGCCAAATACACTTCTGTGTATTTACCAATTTCCAATTCTCTCCCTGTATTAGGTCAATGGGTCTCAACTTTGGCCAATTTTGCTCACAGGGGACATTTGACAATGTCTGGAAATGTTTTGGGCTGTTATAACAAAGGTTGGGTACTACTGACATCGAGTGACTAGAGGCCAGGGATCCTGCTAAACATTCTAATAATGCACAAGTCAGTCCCCTCCTAACAAAGAATCACCTAGTTCCAAAAGTCCATAATGCCTTGTTCGAGAAATCCTGAACTTGGGTGACCAATTCATTCCCGTTTGCCCAGGACTTCCCCAGTTTTAGCAGTGAAAGTCATGAATCTTAGAAAACTCCCCAGTCTCAGGTAAACAGTAAAGATTGAGCATCCTACCTCTTACCCACTAATATTAGAAAAGCAGTATTCAAATAGTTGTTTCTTTTCTGTATGAACATTCAGTTCCCTATTGTAATAAAAATCATAATTAGCATGAACATGAATTGAGCACATATTTTGTCTGGTATTATGCCAAGTGTGTTACTTGTATTATCTCTTTTAATCACCTTAACAATTGTGAGATTGTTATTACTACTTCCAGTTTACAATTGATAAAAAGTAGGTTTATATAGTACAGATAGATTGTAGAATGTTACATGGCTGGTGATGGTACAATTAAGATTGCAAAAAAAGGTTTTGAGTGTAGTGAGCATATACTTGCTTTGCAATATGTAAAATACTTTCTCCACACTGTGCCAACCTCACAGCATAACTTGCATTTATAATGATGATTGTTGGAATTATAAATGAACCAAAATTACATTTGCTATAACTATGGCTTTCATTTTCTGAGTTGCTGGTTACAACAGTGCTGCAGCAGAGTTGATCTGATATGAAGAATACTAATGTTCTCTTAAAAAGTACAGAATTTAAAACCGAAGAGACCTGACTCTAACTTGATTTGTGATCTCAGTGAACTACTTAATTTGTCTGAGTATTATGGGGAGAATGTGCAAATTAAATGGGCTAACCTTTCTAAAGTCCTTGTATAGTGACTAGTCTGTCAAAGAAATATCATAAGTGGTAGCTATAATGATCAATTTGAGGAAATTGCTTGATTTAAATGGTATAGATTAGCTTATTAGTGACATTTTCATTAGTAGGGAAGGAGAAAAGAAAAGAGACAAGCAATATGAGTATCCTAATATAATGAAAAGGCATTGGAGTCAGAAAGGATTTGTGGAAATCCAGTTTAGTTACTTAGATACTACTATATGAAAATGTATCTTCTTTTTAAATGAGCGAAATAATGCTCTTTACTGACCATTGTAAAGATTATGTCACAGACTATACATCTCATACATTTTCCCATTTAACAAAAAGAAAAATCAGCCCTATTCTTAGAACAGTGTTTACAAATAGAGCAGGTTGAAATAAAATACTCGATTGAGTGACAAATATTCCGTGATGAAAATGAAATATCTATTTTGCCTACAGCTAGCACTCAGCCCATTAAATAGGTGCTGTTCTATTTTCTGTGTAAGAGGGAAGGTATGGCTCCTAATGTAAAGTTGCATTCAGAGCTGCAATGTAATTAAAATGACTAAATTATAATGTACTGAAGGTAACCACTAAATAGACAGGTGTGGGTAAAGTCCGCTTTTGTTTTGTTTAGACCAGTAACAGTATGCTTAGAAAAACAACACTAGAAGTCTGTAATTCTGTGATGAATAAAATGACACTTGGGAGGAAGGCATACAAAAGAAGAGGATTGATTGTGGAATAATTACCATCACCAGGCTGGGCAATTTCCTTGGCTAAAGTAAGATTAAACTCCTTCTCTGAATAAGATTGTTCCACTTCTGTGGTGAACTACAGATGGACCAAGTATGTAATATAAAAGTAAAGAGGCATGTCACGAGAGGTCAATTCAATGCAAACAGGACTTTCATTGTTGAGAGCCCAGAGGAGGAAAGACAGCCAGGAACTAAATTGAGAGTGTATTCCTTAGTGTTTGTGAAGATTTACCTCTATTTTTCTTTACTTTTTGTCAAATATTCTTTCTCTTCCTTGATTGGATTTCAAGACAATCTGACTACTCCATCCCGTTTTGTTTTCATACTGATTATAGAGAGAAGCAATTATAGGACCTGCAAATCAAATAGGTGGATTTGGGAAATGAGAAAGTACTTGTGAAATGATGATTGCTTTCTGCTGCCACTGTGTGCATACAGTTTAACAGACACCAGGTGACACAACTGATTCAGAGGTACAATAATTGATTGTTTAGGAAGATACTTGTGGTTATATGGGGTTCACCTGGATATTAAAACGAAGACAATATTATCAGTTAAAAAAAGTAAAACTCAGCAGAAAGTCTCATACAATAATGACCCACAGGCGGGGGAAATTTAAGTTTTGTGGGGCTTGACATTGTTTGTACTTAATGGGTATATAAATTTTATATATAATTTATATACCCATTAAGTACAAACAATGACTATTAGAAGTACAAAATCACAAAGAGTTACTGGGACTTTGGAGACTGAAATCCGTTTCTTCTCGAATTTCTTTAGACAATTTCTAGAAATTCTCACCCAGAGTGTTTGCTGATTGCAACCTCAGCTTCCCCTGGGCACTCACAACACTCAAACACCCAACAACTATTAGGACACACCGGGGTCCCTGATGAGGCCTGACCATCAAGCTTCATTGGTAGCATCCTCTGCCTACAAGAACTTCCCGCTGAAGCTTATTTTCTCTTGTTTACATAAATAACAGAAACTTTCCATCCGATGCTTGTCATTTCATTATGAGAACTGAAAACCTCACAACACCCATCACCTTTCTGGACCTCGGCCTCGCAGCTTGTATCCATCTTGGGTTTTACAGGTACCGCGGTGGTATCCAGCTGGGCCTCGGGCTACTCACCCTGTTGCACGCCCACAGCCGGAGCCCGTGGGGACCGCTCTCCGAGTGCGGCAGAGGGCTGGGGGCCGGGGGCCGGGCTGCACGCCGGGGGCGAGCCCGCGCCGCGCCTCCGGCTGATTGGCCGGGCCTTGTCCCTGGGGGCGGGCTCAACCCCGCTCTGGCCCGGCTCGGGGTGGCTATATTGGCACCGTTCCTGCTGGGTTGAGTCGCTTCCTCGCGCGGAGCTGGACCTAAGGAGAGGGCTTCTGAGGGCGGTGCTGGCGCAGGAAGGGGAGCGAGGCTGCCGAGAGCGAGCGGGAGGCTGCGGGGCTGTAGTGAGATGAAGCAGCGGCTCAGGGAGCGGAGGCTAGCGGTGTGGCGAGACGGGCCGGCCCGGGGCTGGGGCTGCTGCTCCGGAGGCTGCTGAGACGCCGCGGCGGCCAGCGCGGAGAGCAGCGGGCGAAAGAGACGAGAGGCAGCGGAGCGCGGGGGAAGCCGGCTGGCTGGGGTTGGCCTCCCGGGTTGGGCTCCCCCGGGTGGAACCATGCGGGTGGCCAAGTGGCTGACGGGGCTGCTGTACCAGCTCTCGCTCTTCATCACCAGGTCTTGGGAAGTTCACTTCCACCCCAGGCAAGGTAAAGTCGCCGTGTGGCGCCTTCGTCAGCGAGGTGGGGGCCCGGGGCCCGAGTGGGACAGGGGGACGGGGTGGGGGCGGGGGTAAGTGGCTCAGCCGGTCGGTGGACCCTGGCCTTGCAGGGTCTCCCGGGACTCCCGGATTAACCCGCCCCCAGCATCCCGAGAGGATGCAGCTGAGTCGGGTTTCGAGGAATGGAGCACGGGGTACATGACTCCCTCCCGGGACCACGCGGTGGGGGCGCGTGGGGCAGGGGGGCGCGTTCGTCCGGAGGGCACGAGTTGGTGGCGGCAGGGAAGCGAAGAGAGATGGGGGGAAGGAGGTGGGCTGTTCCGAGCCAGGACTGCCAGGGTCTTCGGGTGGGGAGGGTGGAGCAAGTCGGGGGTGTGGGAAAGCAGAGCACGCACACTCACTGAGCGCACGTGTGTGCGCGCGCGCTCGCCAGCCTGTGTGCAGTGGTCGCGCCCCCGGGTGTAGCAGGACCTGGGACCTGGGACCTTTGGCGGGACGTTTGGTTGAAGAAGTTCGGGGTTGGGGAGTTGGAAAAGTATGGGGGATGGGACTCAATGGCTCTATCGCTCTGGTTGCAGAAGCGCTGGTGAGGACTCTGGCCTCTTACGAAGTGGTGACCCCCGCGAGGGTCAATGAGTTCGGCGAAGTGTTCCCTCAGAGCCACCACTTCAGCCGGAGGAAGCGTAGCTCGGAGGCGCTGGAGCCCACGCCGTTCAGGACCCACTACCGAATTAGCGCCTACGGGCAGCTCTTCCAGCTGAACCTGAGCGCGGACGCGGCCTTCCTGGCGGCCGGCTACACCGAGGTGCACTTGGGAGGCCCGGCGCCCGGGGAAGAGGAGCGCAGCGCGGCGGCGCCCCCCGACCTGCGCCACTGCTTCTACCGCGGCCGGGTCAATGCTCAGGAGGATCAGACAGCTGTCTTCAGCCTCTGTGGAGGCCTGGTAAGCGCCCTCGGGTCCTTTGGCATTTTCTTGGGATCTAGTCAAGAGCTGCGGTCAGGCAGCAGTGCAGTGGGGTGTTCCGAGTTGGCGGTTCGTGACTAGAGATCAGAGTGGGCCAGCAGAGGGATTAACACCTAGATGAACCCAAGCCAGAGGCCACTCCCGCCTGCAGTGAGATGGGTTGGGAGGCACAGCATGCCTGCCTGCGGGGCAAAACTGACTCCTGCGCAAAGCCGAGACTGTTACTTGAAAGTGTCAGACAGGCTGGTTAGTGAGTCAGCCAGTGGCCTCATGAGGCCTCTGCTACAAGCGAAATGTGAATTCACTAAGACACATCCATTTCTGACCATCTGTGGAGGCAGAATCCCCTGCATTTCCTTAGATTTGTTCCTTGAATTTAGGATGAGAGATGGAATAAAAATGAATATGCATAAAACGAAAAGGTTTAGAAAGGGAGAGTTTGTTTTTTATGGTGTGGGGATGGCTATTTATCTGTGAAGTACAGAATGAAGAGCTTGAATCTGCCTGTTTAAAGTGCATCATCGTGTTTCAAAATACAGAGTATCTACAGAGGCCTGATACCACCAGCAAATGGCCATTAGAGTGACAAGAGTAAAAGATGGAGACTTTGTAGAAACCTCATTGTGGAGAGAAGAAATGAAATAAAATACTGGGGTCTATGTGTTTCAGTTGTTTCCCTCTAAAACAAAGGTTTTAGATCTTTTTGCCATGAACTTCAGCAGTCTGGGGAAATCTAGGCCCTCTTCTCTAAACTCTTCTAAAATAATAACTTGTATGGTATTTTACACATTTAAAATTAATTGGCTTCATTTTAAATGCTAACCATAATCAACAATGTTACAACTATTACAATTTGTGGTTTGATGATATATACTTCTTTAATAATGCATTAAATAATATCTATTGGGGAGTGATCTATTTACTACTGTACTTTTCTAGTAATGGGTATAAACATTGAGGTAGCTACATCAACTCTCATGTGATACAAAAGTGCCATTTTATTAGTAATAGTCACAATGTCTGTGGTTTTACTTACAATTGTAATTGAAGGAAATCTTAGGTATCAGAGGTTAGTGAAAATGAAGATGCTGTGCTTTCCCTTCTGGGTGTATAGAATCCCAGGTTCATAACACTTCTGTTAAAACAGGAGCTTGCTTCATCGATAACTTCTCCAATACAAGTTCAAGAAGAATACAAGGATTTTTGTTACAGGATTCTAGTATTTTCCCCAAGTATTTTAGCTTCCTTTTTTTTTTTTTTTTTAGCAAATTTTAAAAGTAGTTTCAGAACATCAACCTTATTTACTCTTTGATTAAGTAAAAAAATCAATAACAGTTCTCACCAGGCCAAATTTAATACTTCCTTTCAGGTTAATTGATGTAATATGTCTTCTTGGGTGTGAATATTGGTCATTAGTAAATAAATTTGGAAAGTCTTTTTGGTCTTTTTCATGCTGTTATCTTGAGTTATATTTACATGGAATGCCTTGAACAATTCTTTCCCTTTCTTCTGTGGGTAAATGTAAAATGCTTGTAGCATCAGAGTGGCAGAAACACAGTAATATTTACTTGGCCACCTATACATCAAAGGAAAGAAAAATACTCTTTCCTATAACCTTTCAGAATAATGTTTAGTTTGTCTAAAAAATTCTGTATTTACTACCCCACATTTGTCATGGTCAATATGTTTTCTTGATCTAGCGTTTTACAGCATGGAAAAACATTCCAGATGGGAAGCATTATTAGGAATGATGTTTCTGCTCATGTTGATTCATAATGTTGGCGTAGTTCAAATTATTATTCAATATCCCCTTTTGAAATCAGAAAACAGTTGGAAATGTTTAAGTCTTAACGGGAGTTCATCCTTTCCTGTCACTGTCAATTTGGATATGGTGGCCTAACTTACTATGCATTATTAATCTGATTTATGTATGTACTTGGATTTTTGATAGACTGATAGATATATCAGTTTAATTTGATTTAACATTTTAAAAACTTTATACTTATGCAACTCAGTTTTATCTTAATGTCTTTGTATTTTTAAGACTACATTGAGGACATCAATCATGGTAGAGAGAAAATGTCCAGTAATACAGCAAATAATTAGAGGTACTGGGATCTAAAAAATTTTCTTTAGTAGTGTGATCATGACCAATTATAAGTCTAAATTACTAATGAGGTTAGTCACATTTCTTTGATCTTTCTCATTTTTGCTTTTGGCACTAAAACACAGACACACATATATATTTGATTGTGTATTTTATTTCTACTCTGACTCTGTCATTAACTTTCTTTAGATTAATAGTTTCATCAAATAGCAAAACTTCTTGCAGGTTTTAGAGACCATTTGTCATTGTGTCAAATTATTCTTCTTAGTCTCAGATTAGACTTTAGATTCAGATAAAATTGTGGTACCCACAACCTGGCCTGCCTGAGTTGTTTGCAGACCAGTCTTGACCTAGTGCTCTGGAAGTCAATAATGCCAGCCTTTTGGCCTTGCTCCGGCTTGCTTCTCAAGCTGTCCTTGGGATTTTGTCCATGACTGGGATGATCTAGTTTTGACCTCTGTCAGTCCATTAAACCTTAAGATTGATGTTTACTGAAGGAATTTTAGAGTCAGTCTTATTAACTTAGAGTTCTCTTTTTTTCTAGTTGCTCTTAGTTTTAGTTTTGCTTTTAATCATAAAGAGATGTCCTTAGTCAAACATTTTTCCTGAGCATATTGAAATGAGCATATGATTTCCTCAATTTTTCTGCTAATGTGTGTTATGCATCGCTACATTTAAGCATACATTGACCATTGATGAAAACTGACCTCATACATGTTCTATTTTTGTACTGTTTGGGAGAAAGGTGGGAAAAATCATACTGTCCTCCAGTTTCTCTAGTGTCTGATGTCCTTTGTGCATCTTTCTGGCATTAGCAGCTGAATGTTGGACCTGAGAACTGTGGCCTTTCTTCCTTGCTCAGGTAGGGCTCACTGACTCATCCCTTCCTGGTCTCTCACTGATGATACATACCTGAGTTCTGGATGCAACACCTATTGATTTCTTTGGTTGATGCATTTAGTGTGCAGATCTCAGACATAAGGGTCACTTGGCTCCTACTGCAGCACCCTTCCCCACATAGAGTGGTTTGGTGATGCTATTGACAATTTCCCAGACTCTCCAAGAGTCTGAAATCCTCACGGCATTTGAAAGTCGAGGAAGACTTGGTTCCTCTGTTTGCCATACTCTGCCACAACTCTAATTTTGTGGAGTATGTGTGTTGGGGGGACTCTTTCAGAGGTCCCTTCCCTGAGTCCCACATAGCATGCTACGACACTCTTCTTGGCCATCCTCTTAAACTGTCTCATGTGCTTTCTGTCTCTGGGATCTTAACTCTCAGTGGAGAAGTTAGCACACATCCTTCCTTGCAACTGTTGTCTTTGCCTCCATCACCCTTCTTTTGGATTCCACTGGGTTCCCCTTTCACATCTCACTTAGTCATCCCGTTTCCCTTCCACCTTTCCACATGACATAGCATCTACCTTTCTTTTCTCTGGTGGCTGCTGACAAATGTGGCCTTTAGAAGAAAAGAATGAAAAAAATGAATATTTTCAAAATATCCCTTTACATACAACCATTTTAGAAGTCTTAGAACAGTGGTTCGCAACCTTCCTAATGCCACGACCCTCTAATACAGTTCCTCATGGTGTGGTGACCCCCATAAAGTTACTTTCGTTAACTTCATAACTGTAATGTTGCTACTGTTATGAATCGTCATGTAAATATCTGATACGTGATTTCCGATGGTCTTAGGCGACCCCTGTGAAAGGGTCATTCGACCCCCAAAGGGGTCACAGGTTGAGAACAGCTCTCTTAGAAGGTTGACACCCAACACATGTATCAATTCCATTTAGTTGCTAATGTGGCTTTAACCCCAAACATGGGAACTAATGTTTTCTTTTAATTTCTATGTTTAATTTTTTCCCATTTTTAGAAGTTGATATTTATGTGTTTTTGTCATTCATTAAATCACAGAACCATCACTAGTATTGTTTAGTTTTCTTAAGTGCTTTGGGTCCAAGAACCAGGAGGGGCTAAGAGTCTGCCATAAAGTTTTCTGTGTGTATAACTTTTGCTTTTCTAAAATCTCTAATTTTTTTCTTATCAGTGTAAGGATTTATCACATAACTCAAACATTTCTGAATAGAAATTTATACATTTCTAAGATCTATAGTAGATATGAAAAAGGAGTTTAATCATAAAATTACCTATAATGTAATGGCTGAGACTTTTACTTTTAGTCCATTAATACACATTGATACAGAATGTATAGTTGTCTGGTCTTAATATCTCTATATTCAACTATAAACTTTGTTATCATGGTCATATTATCAATTTTTCATAATGTTGATACACTCCTGTCAAATGAGAAGTCAATATTTAATAAGTTGGTGTATTTTGGCATCATGACAGCATGTATAAATTGAATAGAGGCTATTCCCTATGACCCTGTGCTCTACTCGCTCTCTTCTCGTATTACCCAGTGGCTTTTATTCTTCCAAAGGCCCTCGGAGACTAACCTGACTGCCTAGACAGTTAACTTCACTATTTCTTGGTGGGATTTAAAGTAATGCAGTCTTTTTGGTTGAAAGAAACAGTTTCCAGATGTCATAAACCAGACATTGCATCTGGATTATACAGTATTCTTGTGGAGTAGCTTGCAGTGGCTGTGTGTGCTTTCTTGAAGTTTCTCATGTGAACCATTCTATAGCATGTCAAGCACTAATGCTCTCTGATGACTGACTGTTGAATTGCTCTAGTAATTTCTTGTTCAGACAAATAATTTTATGGAAACTATCAGTAGTGTCTTTAAAGGACTTATTCTGGGAAAATTTTATTTTCTAAACTTCCTATTTTCCCAGAACTAATATAGCCCCAGATCATTACACATGCCATTCTGTATTCATATTTTTTGTTGAAACAATTCAAAGGAACTTCTGTAGTTATTCATGTACTCAGTCAAGTACTCAGTCAAACAACACAAGGGAGAATTTCTTATGCCTCTACTTTTATCCTGCTAGTGTAATTCTAGAATCTTCCAAGAAGCAGATGGCAAGATTGGATTAAACATGCAAGAATTTTGCAAGAATTTTATTTAGAGGAAGTGCTTGTGTTAGAGAAAATAAGGAGAGAATAATGAAGTCTGAAACAGGTGAAGAGAGAGGACGAGAATGTTGAGTGGGAGCATCCTAGGCTGCTAAGTAAGGCTCAACAAAGCATGCCTCAAGTCAAATCTGGCTGAGAGAAGAATGTCATGCCCCCTAATAATGAGTTTACCCTTAGTGTCCTTGCTACACTCAGGTACTAACTGGGAGCAACACTTGGGAGCGGTGACTGGAGCACAAACACTGTGATGGATGTCAAAACCCAGCAGCTGGGGCCCTTGGCCAATTATGCCAAGCCTTCTCAAAACCACCAGATAGTGACACTGGGCACACAAACATGTAATGAAAATAGTGGAAGAGTACTTAAAGTGATGCGTGAACTCTGAGGAAGGAGTGATTAAGAGTGTTATGAGACTTGTGTTGGAGAAGGCTCCTCAGTGGGACTTGGAGGGATGAGTAAACCTAAGTAGATTAGGAAGAGGGCTTTTTGTGGCTCTGTATAGCTGAAAAGTAGAGCAGGTTGGAAGGCGAGGGTGAAAGGTAATGTTGAAATCAGATTGTTGATACCTGGAATGCGATGTGAAGGATGAGGACTTGAACTGCAAATGGTGGGTTAGTTAGATGTGTTGGGAGAGGTCTTCTCTTATGCAACACTGTGTAGGTTACAAGGGAGGCGGTGAGTCACTGAGGGGACTATTGTTGTAGTCTTTTACGAATAAGGAAGACAGGCCACTTGGAGTATGTGGTTTAGTGGTAAAGCAGAGTGGGAGCCTATGGAAGGTGCACTACTATAGACCACTAGTTCTCAACTGGGGCCAGTTTTGTCCCTGTAGGGGACATTTGGCAATGTCTGGAGACATTTTTGGCTGTCACAGCTGTGAGGGAGTGGGGGAAGGGAAGCTACTGGTTTCTTGTAGGTAGAGGCCAGAGATGTTGCTAAACATCCCACACTACACAAAACAGCTTCCTATAACAAAAATGATCAAATTGTCAATAGTGTTGAAGTTGAGAAACCTTGTAGGAGATCCTTTAGAATTTTGGGCCATAAGAGCAGACCAAAATGGTTCTCATGACTGACTTAAATGACTGAGTGATCCTGTGGCCATTAACCAAGAAAGTTAATGATAGAGGAACAGGTGGCAAGAGTGAGATGATTATTCTAGAACATTTGTTTGATTCTATTATAGGTTTACTTTAAACTTCATAATTGTTTGAATTTATATTTGCTTTTGTCTTTGTCTAGAATGTCCTTTCCCTTAAACAGCTACCCATCCTTCCAGATCCATTTTGAGCCTTCCTTTCTTACCCTTGTTCTTTAGACAGAGCTGACCAGCCTTCCTTTGTTTCACCACTGAATGTCTTATGCATAATACATTGAATTATAGTTACTTGTCCACACTTCCCTCTTTGTAGGTGTTAAGTCTAGTGATGATAGTCATATTTATTTTAGCGTCTAATATAGCATATAGAAATTCTCGATGCATATATGAATGAATGAGTTAAAGCAACCTTTACTAATGTGTGCCAAACAATTAGGCTAGCTCTTGTTTACATTAGTCATTCAGTGCAGGAAAATTATATCAGCAATTTTAGTGTAAGTATTTGTACATACTTAAAATTTATATAGATTACATCCTTTCCAGATTTAATCTAAGACATGTTCCATCCATATGGGCTTACACTGCACTTTTGTTACTTGTGGCTTTATTCTTGTTTTGCTTATAACTATAGGTTTCCATCAGGTATAGTTAATTAAGTGGTCCAATTCATGTTAATATTCACAGGAAGAAACAAATTATTTTTTGTTTAACAAATGTTTATCAGTCATTTATATACATGGTATGTAATGTCTTTATTATAGGAGCATGGAATTTATTAATTAAAAATATTCATGAGCTACATAAATGATTTATTACCATAGTAATAGCATGGAGGAGGCATACCAACTCTTGACGGCCTCACTTCAAAGGTGATGTGTACCACTTTTACGTACATTCTGTTGATGAATACTAGTTTACTGACTCTACCTTGTTGGAAAAGGCTGGAAAAGGAGAAACAATGACAAGCCCAGGAGGAAGCTGGGAGAATGGGTACTGGTGATCACTAACGGTCTTTACCACAAGGTGTCCTTCTGTTCACCAAATAGCTCTTTCGTCCTCTCTTTCTACACATCAAACATACACCTGCTCTACAAGGAGACAGCCCCACAGGGGCATGTCTCTGGCTCAAAGTCCAGTTATCTCTGGGTAATACAGTTTTCTCCATAAAGTTCAGATGTGGCTTTTTGTGGTTTTTAATAACTAATGAATTAATAAGACAAATTACCTGTACCTCCCCCAAGCCAATGTACAGCACGATGAGCATGGCTGCAATCCTAATGTTAGCTTCCTACAGAGGGGAGGGGAGAGACCCAGTAGTCACTGATTATAGCATTCTGGATTTCTTCTGGCTGGGGTGGCGGGGGGTGGTGCCTGGGGAGGACCAACTAACAGGGCAGGAGGAGAGTTTCTTGTTTACCTTTCTTGATTCATCTCTCTAGGAGGTCCATCAGTCACCAAGGTCCCTGGTTCTGTTCTCAGGGAGGATCTTGTCCATCTTCCATGGCCACATTTAAAGCAGATTCTGGGGAGGATGCTATGGGTTGGGGGGTTGCTTCAGGATTGCTAGGGTAATTCTGAGAGATAAAAGCAGACAAGGCTTCTTTAGTCCAGGTTCATGGCTTTTTGACATTATCATTCCTCAAAAACCTTGCTGATTTCTAATGGCAATCAGGTTTTGATAATTGGTTTGAGTTAGTTTTCTATAACAGTCACTAAAGCCTAAAAGGCATTTATGTTAAATCTGAATGCCAAGAATCTCTTATAAGACAAAACAAAATACTGGATTGTCATTCAACAGGTAAACCAAATAAAACTCCTGTTGTCTAGAAGATGTTGAAAACATTACATATATTGTAATGTTAGGAAAAATATACAAATGGAGACATAACATGAAAATTATGTTTTACCTGGATAATTGAAATGTACCATATATCAAAATAACTAAGTTAAAAGATAGACTCGGAAAATATGTTCGAAGTAAGACAGATGGCCTGGCAGGGGTATGGCATTGTGTCCCTATAGATATTATATGCAAGGACTGTCTGGAAAATATCCAGCTATAAATGCCTGTATTTTTCTTATTACATGGCTGGATACTTTCTGGACAGCCCTCATTTGTCTTTTCAAATAATGTTGACTTAGTAACATTTGACAGTATATCATGAACATATTCCCTTCATATAACTAAAAATTAGTCTGTAATGATTTATTCTTAAATTTCTAGTTGTTAAAATAACTTTGGGTTTTATGTGTCCACAGATAATTTAGTGAGAGGTTGGGAGGAGGCTATCCTGAAGCCATTTCCAGATCCCACAAGAATGTGGCCATTTTTTGACAGTTCTCTCAACTTTTAGGAAGTTCATATGACTTCAGAAACACCTCCGTGCCTATAAGAAAGAGGAATACCATATCATTTAGTCCTTGTTTTTGGTGTTGCTGGGATACTATTTAAACCTGACTCATTTGGCTACATAAATCCTGGGTAGAGGAGTCTCAAGTCTGTCTTATTTTCTTGATCCTCGTGGGCAAGGACTTGGTGAGAGAGCAGTCTCTTTTTGAGGTGTTTGAACGTGATGTGTGGTCAGCCTAGGATAAATGTGTACCTGTAGATTCTGAAGTGTGATGAGTGCTTTTTGATGTCAAGCATAATGAGTGCAACTGGCCCCTTCCTGTGCAACTCTTCTACTGCCTACTCCTGCTGGCGTAGCTTCAGCCTCCCTGTTCTAGCACTTGAACCTGCCAAGCTTTTTCCATCACTGGGCCTTTCAGTCACTTCCCCTTCTGTTTGCAACATCAGTTTTCCATGGCTACATCCTCATTATTCTAGTTTCTGTGTAGAGTGCCTCTCCATTCCACCCTCTACTATTGTCTCCTTACCTTATTTTCTCCATCGCACCTATTACCATCTGGCATGTTATGTTTTTCTTTATTGTCTGTCTTTTACTCTATAAATATAAATTCTTTTAAGGCAGGAATTTTGTCATGTTCACCTCTTTGTATGTGCCATGACATGGTATAGCTGCTCATTAAATATTTGTCAGCTATTTTGTAGGGTTTATAAATACTCATATAAGATGACTAGTGCAATGTAATGGTTTAATGCATGAGTCGTGGAGTGGGTTCATATCTTGGTCCTGTCACTAGGTGTACGACTTGGATAA
Organism: Lyroderma lyra; assembly: GCA_004026885.1. Taxonomy (NCBI): domain Eukaryota; kingdom Metazoa; phylum Chordata; class Mammalia; order Chiroptera; family Megadermatidae; genus Lyroderma; species Lyroderma lyra. Next base: position 229,548 of record PVJL010000233.1, on the reverse strand, counting down.
GTTCAGTTCCTCATTTGTCTCACCTGTAAAGTGGGGATAATAATCTAACTTAGAGTTATTGTTAGGTTGAAATAAATTGTAAATATATATAAATGTCTGCTATACATATTGGAGTTAGCTATTAATATTCTTACAAATGCCTACCCTTGATGATTTAGCCTTTCCAGACTAAGAAAAAGGATCTATATACAAGCGCTGACCATTGGAGGGCTTCTTTCCACTCTTTTGACAGCCAACATATGTAAGCTCTTTTTGGCTCATACCCTGATGGCTAAAACATCCCCCTTGCTGGTCTTCCCTTGGCTGCACAATGATATTATTTAACTTTCCAAAGTTATTACTTTGAATGCCCTCCTTCTGCTCCCTTCTCTTCAAACCCTTTAATAATTCACCAATGGAACCCTTCTCAGGATGTTTTAAAGTGCCTAAGATAAAACACAAAATCAATTGTAAAGATATAACAGTTATCAAGATGTTAAAAATAATTATGTAAATGTTTATTAGTGTATCAAATAAGATCTAATGGCAGATCTGATAACTATCTTGAGCACACACAATATGTTGAGATCGCAGACATCTTCATGTGATGAAAATACCTTTGCTTTCCACTGGCAGTGTCACTGGGATTTGTTGCCTATGTTTTACAGCTGAGGAAAATGCTGAGTTTCAGCTAGAGGTTAATGATAAAGTTGTAGCTTTTTTTTCCCACCCAAGCTTATGGACTCTATTGATTAATACATCCCTGCTTGCAAAAGTCTCTATATTCCAGCTCCAGCCAATATGTCCAAATTTATGTCCTATGTCTGCTCAATACAAGCTGTATTTACACAGAGTGGGAAACAATAGCTTTTATGATTCAACCAATATTTACTGTGTACCATGCCTATGTGTTAAGTACTCTATTAAGCAATGGAATTTCAGGGCCAGGTCTCTGCCTATATGAAGACCCCTGTCTAATGAGGGAGAATAATTATAAATAGTAAACAAATGTATAAATACAACATAACAAATGCTCTGAAGACCTTGAACAGTAATATATTATAAAAATAATATATTCTCAGGAGTAGGCATAGCGATGTGGTTACCTGGAGAGTTGGTCAAAGAAAACTTTTCTGGGTAGTTGTTGTTTATCTGAGACTTGAAAGATGAGATGGAGCCAGTTGTTGAAGGATGAAGCAGGGCTGTGAGGTGAAGTGTGGGAACTGGAATATTTTAGGTAGAGGGAACAGCATATATGAAGCACCTGAGGTACAAAGGATACAATACTAGTCCTTCCTGAATCCACTTACTTTCTTCCACCTTCGCCTGTACTGTTTCTAATAAATCCTTCTTGAGGTTCTTTAGAAGCAAACAGACAAATAGAAATTTAGTTTTTTTCTTTGTTGTTACACAAGTGGTAGTGCACTATACATCTATTTTACAGTTTTATATTTGGCTTTAATATCTGCCTTGGTCTTTCCATATTGCTACATAGAATATTTATTCTCCTTTTGTCTGTAACCACAAGATACTCCAATGTATGGGCTGTACATAGTTTATATAAACAGATCCTATCAATGAACTTTTGAATTGGTTCCAATATTTCGCTGTTAAAAATGCTATAGTTAAGTTTTTATTTCACATGTGCAAATGTATAGTGTCTATATGATAAATTCTCAAAAGGAGAATCACTATGCTAAAGGGCAAATGCATTTATAATTGTGATAGATACTGTCAGATTGCTTTGCATTTTTGATTGCACCAATTTGCATTTTCAACAGCAGTGTATGAGAGTGCCTGCCTGTTTTTCCAGACACACATTTGAAGTTTATTATAAAACTTAGATTTTTTTACCAGTCTCATACGTGAAAATGGTTTTTCATTTAATATTAATGTCTATTCTTAACTTTAACATTTTTTATGGGTTTTGAGTAATGGTTAGAATGACCTGTCCTACTCAAAAGTTATAAAAGAACTTTTTCATGTTATCTTCTGGTGCTGTTATGATTTTATTTCAAAAGTTTAATAATTTGGGATATATCCAAATTATTTTTTCCAGGTGTTCTTCCTACTTGTTGTAATGCTACTAATTAAATATTCACTTTCATCCTTGATTTGAGATGCTGTCTATATACAGTTATACCAAGTCCTGTATGATTTAGGGTTTATTGCTTGCCTTCTACTCAGTTCATTCATCTGTTGGTCTCCACGTGCCAGCATTAGAGTATGCATATTTAACTAATGTGGCTTTATAATATTTTAATATCTTCTAGTCCGAATCCCACTTCATTGCTTTCTTATAATTATTTGGCTATTTTAATTTTTCTTCATATGAACTTGAGAAGCAGTTTACATACTAAAAAATTGGTTGCTATTTTGTTTAATTGGGATCTTACAACTATAGATTCATTTGGGGAATCCTACTATTCAAGAACAAGGCAAGTGGTTGTATTTGTGTAAGTTTTTTTTTTTTTTTGTGGTTCTCTAGTAGTGCTTTAACATTTTAGAGACCTTAAAAATTTTTTATTCCTGGACATTTAATTTTTATATTTGTAAATTGGATTGTTTCTCCCATAATACCTCTTCACTTTTGTTTTTATATATGTGAAAACTATTGAAGCTTTTATATTTTATCTCACTGAATTCATTTAGTGTTTATAGTAGTTTTTCAGTTAATTTCTTTAAAGTATATACTGATATTTGTGAAGATGACAGTTTTAACCCTTCCCACCTAGTTTTTTATAGTTTTCATCTTTTTTATCTAATTGTTTTTTTTAGTACAGGTGATTCTAGACATCCTTATATTCCTGACCTAAGTGGAAATGCCTTGCATGTGTCTTTATTATGCATGATACTGTCTTTGGGTTGTGATATAGTTTATCTTGTTAAGGATACTGTTTGTATTTTATTGATATTTTAAAAATCAAGATGTTTATTGAATTTTTTTCAAAAGCCATGTGATACTTTTTCTTTGTATAAGTGATTGTAATAAATTATATTAGTAGATCCCTAATATTGAACTGTACTTACGTTCTTATGATAAACTTCATCACATTGTGTATTATGCTTTTCATGTGTTGCTGAATTTTATTTGCTAATATAATTTAGGACTTTTATCTTGATATTCGTATATGAGCCTGTCTCATTGATTTTTTTGTTTTGTTTTTGTGCTGTCTTTATCATGTTTTGTTGTAAGGTCACAGAAGCTACTACATAAAAATAACTTGGGTGATTTATCTTTTTAATATTTTGGAATAGTTCAAATAACAATTATCTGCTCTGTCAAGGTTTGGTGGAATTTCTCTGTGTAATCCTCAAGGTCAGGAAGTTTTGTGATATAACTCTGATAGCTTTTTCTATTGTTCGATAGAAAGGGGGTCTGTTTAGATTTTTAACATTTCCAAAGTTGTTTTGGTAAGTTATATTTTCCCAGAAAATTATCTCTATTATAAATTCTTTCCCTCACTATCTATTTTTCTGCTTTCCTCAGGCATTGATTTTGTAACCTTTCTGTTCTAGCTGTCCTATCATCACTGTCACCATAATTCAAGTTTTGTTACCTCTCTTCTGGGTTATAACCTCTGTCTTATAACTGCTAGTATTTTGTTTTTTTGTTACCATCCATAACACACATGTTACTAGATTAAATTTTATACCTTACAGTCTTACTCATTATCTAATATCTGGTACGTGGCAGGCATGCCAGGGATGCAGAGAAGCGTAGGGGCAAAGCTCTACTCTCACGAAGCTTATGTTTTAGTATCAGACAAGTAACATAAGTAAAAATATGGAGGGTACTGGAAAAAATGTACATGAGGTTGGTCAATTAATTTCACAAACTCATCCTAAAGAAAGTGCTGCATACATCATTGCTGAATATCACTGCAGTCGCCTACGAAGTACTCCCCTTGGGAAGCTATGCACCAATGCCAGTGCCTAGTCCACCCTTCAAAGCAATTTTGGAACTCTTTTCTGGAATGGCCATCAGAGCTGTCATCATATCCCAAAATCTGACAATTAAGTTCATAAACTTTCTATTGTGCCCTTCTGTTGGCAACACTGTACAAACTTGGCAAGGTTATATATGACATCTTGCTAAGTTTATACAATGCTGCCAACAGAAAAGAGTTCCAGGTAAAGAGTTCCAAAATTGCTTTGAAGCATGGAGTAGGCATTGGTGTCAGTGCATAGCTTCCCAAGGGGAGTACTTTGCAGGTGACTGTAGTGATATTGAGCAATGAGGTCTGTAGCACTTTTTCTAGGATAAGTTTGTGAAATTAATTGTCTGACCTCATACACATCTTAAGAAAGAAAAAAACTGTATTAAGATTGTAATACTTTCTATTTAACAATAACAAAAGATGAATACAACTCATAATTGACTTCTGCAATTATGAAAGGTGCTCAAAGTGGAGCCATGAGTGTCCAGGCACTTCTGATTACTGCAAATTACTGCATGAGTAATGTTGACCAAAGCATGTACTTGCATCACTGTGCATGCCATTTCAATTTCTTGTCTGAAGTAGCACCAGTGTAGCTAGTTTTCTCCTGTACACCACATCCTTTAAGGTCCCCCATAGGTAGAAGCCAGGGGGTGTTAAGTCAGGAGAACATGGGAGAAACTTGGACAATGTTCTCAAATTTCAAATACCACTTCAAAATGGTCTTGTGTTCCTGCAAAGACAACTGTGCTTCTGCCATTTTCTTTGACTGTCCTGCCTGTTGCATGGTGACACTAGCATTCATTTGATTAAGGCCATCTTTTGAGCAAAAGTCACACTACACATTGCTATCATAATTCAATTTAACTTTGAAAAGTAATACATAAATAACATCTCTTAAAATGTGTATACATTTTCTTGATACCTCTGGTATATCAAGTAATGATAACTGCTCTGAGGAAAAATGAAATTGGATAAATGAGATAGGTGACTGGGTACCCATTCTATATAGGGTGATGTGTGTTGAGCAGAGATGTGAAACAAGTGATAGAGCGCTGTCAGGGAGGCATCATGGAAGCAGAAATTTTCATTACGTACAAAGCTCCTGAGGTGAGAGTATACTTGTCATCTCTGAGGAGTAGCAAAGATGCCAGAAGTAGGGCTCTAGGAACTGTGGAATGAGCCAAGGTGCAAGTGGGAGAGGATGAAATCAGAATGATTGGTCGTCTGTGTGCTTGGAGGGGCGCGTGGTGGAGAGGGATGGGCAAATCATCCCAGACATGGCAGACCATTGTAAGAACTTTGGATTTTACTGAGTGACATGAAAAGTCATTAGAGGTTTTCTTGTTTGTTTGTTTGAGAGTGACATGATCTAGGCTTAAGAGAAATTCCTGTGACTCTTTCTTATGTAGCGACTAGACTATAAAGGGCTTAGGTTAGATCATTGTTGTAGTTGTAAAATTTGGGAGAAGTGGGTGGGTTTCCATACATTAAAGGTTGAGGCATTAGGATTTGAAGATGGATTGAACATGAGATGTGAAAGAGGCATCCTCCATTTCTCTCTAGGGATGTTTGACCCCAGCAATCTGAATAATAATATTGCTGCTTACTGAAATAGAGAGCATTGCAGAAATACGGTTTGGACCAGAAACTAAAAGTTTGACTTTGGACAAGGTTAGAAATGCTACTGGTTATCTAAGTGGAAATCCTGAGTAGTAAGCTGAGTATTGAATTCTGTAATTGAGAAGACAGGTTGTGTCAAAATTCTTCAGTATCTCTTTGTTGCTTACAAGTTCTAAATTGTTAGCTTCACATTTAACATCTTATTTTTCTGACCCCACCCTATATTTTAAGTCTTATCTCACCCTATTACCTTACACAGAGCAAGCCAAACAGGATTTCTTATTTTTAGAATGTGCTAGACTTTTTGCCATTTTGATGCTGTTGCCTGTGTCATTCTTTACACCTGAGTGCCTGTCATCTCAGCTCTACCCATTTGGAAGACTATTTCAATGTCCATGATTTTATACATAAACGTGGAGAGAGAAAAGTGAAGCATGGAAAGGAAACTTTATGTTCAGTTGATGACATTCAGTGAGCAGAATCCTGGCTCTTGCTTCTGTGTACCCATTTTAACATATGACATAGTGTGCTTTCTCTTAGTGATGAAAAAAATGTTAATTTTTATTTATTTTCTTAAATTTTCAGATGGGAACATTTAAAGCACATGATGGCGAGTATTTCTTAGAACCTATAATGAAGGCGGATGGGAGTGAACATGAAGATAATCATAATAAGCCACATCTTATATACAGACAGGAATTAAAGAGGAACTATTTTCTGCATTCTCATAAGCCTTGTGATGTTTCAGGTAAACTATGAAGTAAAAGTATTTGGTTTAAATTATGATACTAAAAGTTTTAGTAGGTTAGTATTTGCAATTTTTTAAAAATATAGATGTATGATATTTTAAACAAATTTTCTTGACCCATTAGAAATCATCTGATGTCTGTATGCAATTTTGCTGTAGTAGACTAAATTTAAACCCCAAAAAACATATTCAGTGCATGGGATTTGTAGTAATTAACCTTAGAAAGTTTTTACTTTGATTGGTTAGTCACACTAGTATAATTTAACTTTTCTCAGCAGACTTTTAGATAATTAAAAAAAAATGAACCTAAGTAACAATGCATAACATGCTCAGTTTTACATATTTTCTACCTTGTATAAGGGAAAGGTTGTATGAGGTTTTCTGTGATGTATCCATTTTGCCCTCCCCGGTGACTGAGGTTCTTCTATGCTGGCACATGTGGCAGCAGTTCATTCATTTTCATTGCTGTCCAGTATTTGAGTGTATCATAGTTCATAGGTTCATTTTTCCTGTTGATGACCTTTTGGGTTATTTCTAGTTTTTCATTATTATAAACAATGTTGCTGTGAATATATTTTTGTGCCTGTCTCCTGTGTTTTAGAGTTTCTCAAGAGTATACATACACATGGATACTAGATAATTTCTTATGTTTTGCAAAGCAGTTTTCATCAATTTATGCTTCAGCAATCTATGAGAGTTATGTTTTCATAATTTTTCCTCTAAAATTCAGACTATTGAAGATTTGTAATAGATTATAATCTAAGAATCATAGATTTCTTTAAAGTACAAATCTGTTGCTAGTAAAATACTTGTACATTGCATAGAAGACATATTAAGAGTTGTGTCCATGTATGTACGTGAATCTTCACCATATCATTGCATGTCATTCTGTGAAGAATGGAGAAAGGCACCTGCAGTTATCATCAAAGTACAAAATCTAGACAAAAGAGTGGGATTAGAAAGGATTTATTTGAGATTGTAGGTGTCCATAAACTATAGTTCCAAGTACTGAGATGCCATCTGTTTTGGGATATAATGACATGTAGGCCTTTGAAGGTTTTCCCTGGGAGTGCACTTCTTACCCTTTGCTTTTATAAGAGTGCCATTTTGGAGTAGTTCTCACTGTGTCTAAGGCCGTGTTTTAAATCTATTGACATAATAGATGCCTTTCTTATGCTTTTAATATGAGCATGAGGGTTTCATTTTTATGGCTTCAAAGAAAACACAAATGGGTACAGCTTTACAATAGAATTCTACAGAAGGCAGCTTATGCTTGTTCTGATCTACCATTCAGAGGCAGCTTGTTTAATGAATTGTTTAGCTTCTTAAGAAGAAAATCACCAAGTAGACACTCTGAATGCATAAATGTTTCACATAATGATATGCAGGGTTTTGCATTCACAGTCAGTGTTCATTATCAGAAAGAAAATGGTTCAAGAAAACCCAGGTCCTTTTGTTTAAAAATGTTTTATAGTAAAGATTTATTATAAAAACTATAAATAAAAAAATAGCAAGATATGCGATTTAGTGTTCATTTAATCACAACATATTTTTTCACAACATTTACCTACTAAAATGTTAAAGTTAGTATCATTCTTTTTAAATCTTAAATTGCCTCCATTTTTAGGTACAATTAACATACGTATTTTTAATCACTAGAAAAGGCAATCAATTAATGGCCTAACTAATTAGCGGCTAATCATCATTTTGTTTATAAAAATGGAGAGAGTTTTGAATGTATTTAGTAAAATGTTATCAAAGACTTTTTTCTTTCCTAATTCACATGTTCAGAAATACTTACAGGATCTTATATATTCTAAGGATGAACCTTCATTCTGGAGAGTTCATCAAATAGGTGGGCCTAAAGATTTAGCACATGAACTAAAAGGATTAAATGGAAACGGGAAAGCCATTTTTTTTATATATATTTCTACTGATGGTTTTAATTTATTATAACCCTACAATGTTGAAATTTATAGTGGTTTCAGCCTTGATGAATTACATTAAATTGTTTTCAACATCAGGCTTCACCATGTGCCTTGAGGCCTTACAGGTTGTACTGGGTAGCCAAACGTAGCCATGGTCGATGCCACACTCCCAGGTAGAGATACCAGGCATATTTAAGTCAGATTCAATGGAAATGGTAAAGCACATACACAAAAATGCCTACATAATGTACAAACTACCCCCCACACACTAACCAAAGTAAAACCCAAGGGCAGGGAAGCCCTGAGAAGACTGACACAAATGAAAAGAAAAATCTCTGAAATCTAGTGTAGTTCTGCTGTTGCTTATCCTCCAAGAGCAGATCAGAATTGGCCTGTGTTGCTCAGGAGATCTGGTCAGCCTTGCTCCCTTCTTACCACCACTCTGTCCCTCCCATCCAGTGTCATCAGGTAGGAGCGTAGAACATTTGTAGAGCGGGAAAGCAGAGAACTTGATGTGAATGAAAATAAAGTTTCTTTCAATGGGTTTTAGATGATGTTGGCCAGCTTTAAAATTTCTGTGTGTTTCCTAATTTAAAAAAATTATTATAGTCTTTGAGTCCCTAATATTAGGGACTCAAAAATGGAAATTTTACGAAACTGAGCCAAGGCTGTCCTACCTGTGTTAGGAGCAATATGGCATGCAGCTCAAGGAGCTGAGCAACAAACAGCCCTGGGGTTTACCACAGAGGTGATGTTTAAACCATTTACTCTCCATTGTGAAAGATTTGTCAGCCTTTACTTAAAAAACAAAGTGGAGAAGGAGCTTGTATTAAAAATGTACTCAGGATTTGTTTTGATCAAATATGGTAAGTTGACAGGCATGGAGATAACTGCCTTGGAAAGAATTTATTGCTTAAGCAGTTCCTCAATGAGGCAGCATCTGAGTTGGTTAGGAGGCAGGAGGGAGACAAAAAGCCTTTGAGACAATAGTGGTGGGAAGTAATAGTGGTGGGATGTCCTCTGTGGGGCAGGAAGTAAAACACAAATATTGGGGTTTTGTGGTTGAAGCATTTGTAATATGATTTTAGTGGGCGCTGTGAAAGCCAGACTTGGTGGGAGGGAGTGGGTAGTAAAAACTTTGACTTTGGCTGTTTGGTCCTGGGATTACTAGATGCCAATTCAATCACAAAATCCATGACAGTTGGCTGAAACAGGTCTATAGATGTGAGGAGATAGTATTTGTATCTTCAAACTCTGGATATGTGTCCAGAAGATGAGGCTGTGAAGGCATACACAGGCAGATTGAAAAGAACTTTAAGGATTTTGTAGGCTATTCCATAGGAATTGTGGAAACAATGAAGTTTTAAAGCAGAGACATCATATGATCTCTGACTGTTGTATTATTCAGCTATCAGATTTAGTTTTTAAAGATAGTTCAGATTTGAATGAGAAGAGACTGAAAGCCAGGCAGATTGAATCAAAGGAAGCGGCTACTTTGTCAACAAAAGATCTAAATGTCAAACAAATAAAGTGCACATAAAGAAATAGAGTTACCATATGACCCAGCAATTCCACTTCTGGGTATGTACCCCCTAAATTTGAAAACCTTTAGTCTGCAAAGATATATGTACCCCAATGTTCATTGCAGCACAATTCATGGTGGTCAAGTCATGGAAACAACCAAAGAGTCCTTTGACAGATGACAGGATAAAGAAGCTGTGGTACATATACACAATGGAATATTACTCAGCTGTAAGAAAAGATGAAATAGTGCCATGTATGACAACATGGAAGGACCTGGAGGCCATCATGCAAAGCGAAATAAGCCAGACCGAAAAAACAAGAATCAAATGATTTCACTCATATATGGAACACAAACCTGAAAGCAACAAGAAAACAAAAACTCATGGATACACAATCAGTAGTTTAGTGGTTAGTGGTTATCTGAGGGTATGAGTGGGAGGGGGCAGGAGAGAAGGGACAGGGTCTCAAATATCTGGTGATGGAAGAGAACTGACTCTGGGTGATGGTGATGAACACAACACAGATGATACCCTGTAGTGTTGTACACCCAGAACCTATCTAATTTTTGCTGACCAATGTCACCCCAATAAATTTAACAATAAAAAGAAATAAATTGGAGATAATTTTCTCAAAGCTTTTCTTTTAACTTTGACATGGCAAAGATTTTTTTTTTTTGTATGTGAGTAATCCATTTGAATAACATTTGCATGAGAACTATCTTTTTAATAAAATGGTATTTAAATACAGATTATTTTCCCTTTCTATATAGATGATGACTTAATCAGCTGTTTTGGGAAATCCAGTTGTCTGGAGTGTTGGCAGAGGTCACAGTTCACTTAGGAAGCTGGGAGTCAGGGAACAGAGTTCTAGTTTTGGGTCTGCTACTAACTGATTATGAGACCTTCCCCTCTCTGTGTCTTAACCCAGAGTAGGTAGTAAATGGTTAATGAATTTAATGTTTCCACATAAATGTCAAGTTTGGGGTCTAACTTAGCTACCTCACAGCTACAGGGTTCAGGCAGTTACCAGAATGAGTGAAGTGAGCTGCCATTAGGACATGGAGGTGGCCACAGGGCAATGGATATATGAGGTAAACACATACGGTTCTTGCAAAAGGGAATGTGGGATTAGTATTACCAGGTCATTTTTATTTTATGGAGAAGTTGAAAATGTGGGAACAAAAAATTGGAATAACAAATTTGCCTCAACAATTCAGGTCTCCCCTTCTGCTTTATTTGTTAATCATTTGAAATGCATGAAAGCAGTTTGTTTCTTAAGTAACTATTTTTTAATCTTATTGGATTAGTAATGTTCTTGAGTATTTTCTCAACCGAAGAAAAAGTCTAAACTGTGAAACATGACCTATTAAGATCTTGAGATTGTGAATAGTATGGTAGTAGAACTACTTCATGTATATTGTGAAAAGCACGATACTTTTCAGAACTCTCTTCGTAGTCATATCTCATTGATCCTTAGAGTAACTCTGAGTCAGTCATCCTCAACTCACAAATGTGTTCTGTGTTTTTTGTTAATTTTTATGTGGGTGGTTTCCTGGCTGGGAATCGAACCCAGGACAAATGTGTTGTGTGAGGGGGAGAAACCTAGTGGTGGTGTGACGGTTGTCTGTTCATGCACTCAGGGTTACTGTGTTCGCGGACCCGTCTACCGATTTCCCTGTTGTGCTCTGTTGGCCATAATGGTGAAACGTAGATGTATTTAATAATGCATTCCAAAGAGAAAAAACAGTCTTCCACATAGGATGCTTGGTTTGTGTTGTCATTTTGTCTGTGACAATATTCCAAGCTTTGAAGTTCAATTTTACTTGTGAAGTTTTGTTACCTAGTTTTATTTTTGAGGTCGACGATTCCCACGTTGGGTGAATTATGTGACATGGGCAAAGAGGAAGGGAACCAAAATGCCAGGAACCAGTGGGCAGGTATGGTTATCTAATCAGGTGTATTTTGAAAATATATTGGTATGCAAGGTACCTTTAATGCCTTACGTTTTAGGAGTGGTAACAATATTCCTGTCTAGCAAGGACTACTTCTCTACTGTGAAGAATGAAAGTTTTTAAAAATCTTCATACTAGGATTCTGTATTTTACACTGCATCATTAAAATGGAGAATGTTTTGTAGCTAGGAATGATTCAAGTTTTGAAGACAGGGCTTTTGACTGGTGTGTTCTCTGGGTTAGCTTGGAGAGAATCATAAATCGTGATGTGTAGGAGAAGCTATGGAAGACTTAGGATCCTGAGGTGACGTATGAGCTATGCTGTGTCTTGGTTAGAGTGGTATCAAACCATTTTCCTGTTCGTTCCCATTTGATTGGCTCTCACTGTTTGAAAAATGACAGCTTCTCATTTGTTGCTGGGTATTCTGATGAAGGGTTTGCTTTTTGGCCTATGCCAACTTGGTCTGGTTTCTACTGTTGAGGAGGCATCGAGGCCGTTATCTCTTCCTTGAAATACACTGTGCACCCGCTGTCCTACTGCCACTGAGAATTTTTCTTTGCTTTATATTGTCCCACTTCCTATTTTGAAATTCCTATGTGGGATTTTTAGTCACTTTGCTTGCGACTAGGTGACGTCCCTATGACTTATTACTAGACAGCATGCCAGCCTCCACCAGACCTGAATACATACCGCTTACCCTTCCTGTAACAGCCTGTCCAGCGGCCCACCACCTTGGACTTGCTGCCGATGCTTACACGCAAGTCATGTACCCTTTAAGAAACTTCTCCTTACTCTTTTCCTTCCACAGTGAAATAGGTGTGTCTCCTCAAATTAAAAAAAATTATACTTTGCTCTAAATGAGGTTATTTAAATTCTTAAAGTGCTCTTCAATTATAGAGATAAAAATGTGGAATCATTAGTGTTTAGCTCTTTTACTAATTATACCTTATTATGGGCTTTTGCTTTCCTGAAAAATTGCTGTTCTGTTGTTTTATAATTAGTCTCTTATTCATTCTCCTGTGGTTAATGTACTTGCTTCTAATTTTATAAGCTTAAGAGTGTGGGTTTCACAATCGCTGACCATAAACTACCTTAAAATTTACGGCCTATACTATTCATTCTGCACATAATCAGCACTCTCACATTGTTTTTAAATTTGTTATGTGCCTCTGCTATCCCACTTATTAAAGAGTTTGTGTTTGTTCCTTAAAGTGAAAGGTTACATTTTATTTCATTTTCACATTCTTCACAGTAACTAATACTATGTTATGGATACAACTGCTGTGTAAGTAGTTAGTGCGAAAACAGTGCTTCTGCTCACAGGCAGGTGTGTAAGATGAGGTTCATTCAGAAGGTGATTTGCGGCCTCATAGGAAGGACTAGCTCAGATGTGGGACTCAGAGAAGGCTTACGTAAGGAGACCACAAAGGTGAGGAGGAGTTAGGGAAAGGGAGAGGGGAAGAAGTATTTCACATGGAAGCAATAACACATGCAAATACCTAAGATGGGATGGTGCTTGAATTACTTAGGGGACAAAGTATTTAAGGAAAAGTGTGGGATGTCAGGCGAAGGCAACATGATGAGATGCTGGAGAGGTAAGCAATAGCAAACTTATGAAGGTCTCTGTTAGGCCCTGTTACAGGATTTGGGCTTTGACTTGACACCAATCCAGTAGGTGTTGGGAGTCATCTCTCCCAGTAGTTCAAAGTAAGGTCCTGGTATAGTGTCTGATTACAATTTTGTTTGGCCTGAGCTCATTGCTATTATTGGAGGCAGAGCTGTAATCAGCTAGACTGTCCCCACCTCCTGCACTAGGCTCATGGGGTCAGGCCAGTGCAACTATAAACTGAGAATGGATGAGGATAGATACCCAAAGAGAAACAAGACTGCTGTGAGAAGTTATGAATAGATGTTGGGTAGAGAAAATGAGAACACACACAAACAAAGGGTGGACCACTGTGATATTGGTGTTGGAAAAATTGTGTTGGAGGTGTCTTTGAGCATTGCAAAAGGAGATGCCAGCAACTGACAAGAACAGAATGAAAGGGATGTTTTTGGTGTTAATAGATTAACAGCTAAATTTTGTGTTGAGAAAGGTAGAATGAATAGGAGACTTTGAGATATTAGTAATTAAAATACAGGCTATGGTAAAAGAAAGAGAACCAGCAATGTTATTCTTAAAGTTAAACTGTCCAGAATTTTCCGTTAAATCATCTTTCCACTGCTGTGATATTCAGTAATTTTGCATATATTCCAGCAAATCGAGATTATCTGATGACCACCCCTCAGTTTTGTGTTTTTGTTTTTTTTAATTTGAAGGGTGGGGAGAGTCAAATATTCTCAAAAGGCCAAGGTAATAATTAGGTTGTGACTTTTCAAATCTGATGGTGCAACAAGAAAATGAAGAAATTTCTGAATAATGTCTCTTTAGTATAGCCACTACTAGCTCTGGAGGACTCAGTTCATAGCATTCAGAGAAAATTTATGGTATCAGCTCAATTAATCAAAAGCCTATATTTTCTGTTTGCCATGTGATGGGGGGCCAGGAGAAGAAAGGAGAAGGAAAGTAAGTGCTCACAGGGGTAGGACATACATACAGGTTACCCCTGCTTTACATTCACAAGTGACATTGGGCACTGATAAAATGAAGAGACAACACTGACTGCTAAGAATAGACTCTTGTTCTTGTTCCACGTTAATAACTCTGGAGGATGAGGCATCAACCTTGCCCCACCATGGATTTGTTTATCGATTTGTTCATTTATAAAATATTTGAGTACCTCTTTCACTGGAGTTAAAGGAGTTGGGGCCTGCATAACATACCCCATGACCAGCCTGTACAAGTACAAGTGCAGTGAGGGAGGGAGAGGGGGTAGCAGGAGATGAAGTCACAGTGGTAGTGGGGGGCTAGGTCTTGTAGTGATGGGTGAATCCAGGTGTGGGGCCTGACTGCTAAACAAATTGGAGGGGGGGGGTTAAGAAAAATAATACAAAAATTATGAACACAAGATTTCTAGGATTCCATCCGAGGACCTGGAAAGAAACTTGGTAAATGAGAGGCCAGAAGTTTAAGCTGCTTTAGGTTTGTGTTGCATCCACCTGAACACGTAGGATATTATAAACCACAAAAATGACTTTGACTATAACTCTAACATCAGAAGCCACTGTAGGATTTTGAGCAGAGGAGTGACATGATCAGCCTACTTTTTAAAGGGATACTTGAATGTTGAATGAGAAAAAAGATGAGCAGATCAAGGGCAGAAGCAAGAAGGGTTAGGAAGATACTGCAATAACCATGTTGTATAATGATGAAGTCTTGAATTAGGGCGGTGGCCATGAAGTTACTGAGAAGTGGCCAGATGTTGTGTACGTTTTGATGATCAAGCTGATAGGTGGGGATTGAGGGTTGAGGGTAAGAAAGTTGTCAAAGATTATTCTAAGGTGTCCCCACTAAAGCCAAGTAAATGAAAGATGGAGTTGTCATTGTCCTTTACTAAAATAGAGAAGTCTGTGGTTCCCACAGACTAAGAAAGGAATATAAAGAGTTAGGCTTCAATATTTTGAGTTTCAGGTGGCAGTTATACATCCAAAGGGAGAAAAATCAACTGGGCAATAGAGTATATGAGTTGAAAGGTTGGTGATGGTTGAGGGGATGTGTTCTGGGCTTGAGAATAATAATTTAGCAGTTAGCCTTATATCTGTAAATATCATTTCTATTCTATTTGCAATTGTATAGGAAATGGATCAGATACAGAAGAGAAAAAGTCTAAGGACTTAACTATGGGGCATGCCAATGTTTAGCAGTTGGTGGGATGAAGAGAAAACTAGGAAGATTGAAAACTAGAAGTCAGGAAGATATTAGAGTAAGAGAACTGAGAAATGTGTGCCCCAAAGCCTAGTGAAGAAAGATTTTTCAAAAAGATAGGGATTAATTGGCTAAATGGTGTTGAGAATTCGAAGAACATCTGACACGGTACTATGCTATCACAATATCATTGACTACATTCCCTATGCTGTATACTACATCCCCTTCACTGACTTGTTTCGTACCTGGAAATTTGGACCTCTTATTCCCCTTCAACTTTCCCCCTCTTTTATAATATTTCAAATACAGTTGGCATCCAATATTTTATATAAATTTCAGGGATACAGCATAGTGGCTAGACATTTATATAATTTAAAAAGTGATCCCCCTGGTAGTTTGGTACTTACCTGGCACTATACATAATTATTGCCAGATCATTGACTATATTCTAGGCTGACCAGACATACTCTTTCAAATGGGACAGGAAACAACATGGTACTGTCTTGGTTCAAATGTATGTATGGTCAGCCTACTAATGCCTTGAATCTGGACCAGTGAGACTAGCCTGACCATGCATACCATTTGAAACAGGAGGGTACTGTTGTTTTCTGTCTCATTTAAAATGGTACATCTGATCAGCCTACCTATGCTTTACTTTACATCCCCATGACTCTTTTGTAACTATGAATTTGTACTTCTTAATCCCTTCACCGTTTTCACCCTGTCCCCCAACTCCCTCCCACCTATCACCCCAACCACAATAGTTACTGCAATATTGACTATATTTCTTATGTTATACCCTACATCCCCATAATTACTTGGAACAACTAATTTGTACTTAATCTTTCCCCTACATTTCCAACCCCCTTCCCATCTGACAACCATTAAAATGTTCTCTGTATCCATGAGTTTGGTTCTGTTTTACTCTGGAATCTTTAGATTCCACATATAAGTAAAATCACATACATCGCTTTCTCTGTCTAACATACTCATGCTCTACTTGGCACAATACCCACCAGGTCCATCCATGCTGCCGCAGATGGCAAGAACCCATTCCCTTCCCTGGCCAAGCAGCATTCATATGTATATGTATGTGTACACACACACATACCACCTCCTCTTTATCCTTTCTTCCATCAGCACACACCCAGGCTGCCTTCACATCTTGGACATTGTAAACAAAGCTGCAGTGAACATGTGAATGTACACGTCCCCTTGCAGTAACATTTTGGTTTTTTTTTTTTTTTCCATAAAAATACCCAAAAGTGGCATTACTGAATCCTTCTATATCTTTTGTTTTAAAGTCAGTTTTTCATGGTATAAATATTACTACCTCATTTAAAATTTTTTATTTTCATAAACTACCTCTTTCCATCCTTTTTACTTTCCATCTGTGTGTGTCCTTCAATCCGAAGTCAGTCTCTCATAGAGAGTGTATGTAAAGGATTTGTTCTTATCCATTCAGCCTTCCTATGTCTTTTGATTGGAGCATTCAATTCATTTACATTGAAAGTAATTGTAGATAGATATGTAGCTATTGTCATTTTATTATTCATAATTTTTTTTTTTTTTTTGGTCTTAAAGAACTTTCTCTAACATTCCTTGAAATACTGATTTTGGCTTGGGAAGCTCTTCATGTGTCCATTGATTTTCAATAATAGCCTTGCTGGATAGAGTACCCCGGTTGTAGGTCCTCTCTTTTCATTATGTTGAATATTTCCTGCCAATTCCTTTTGACCTGAACAGTTTCTCTTTGAGAAATCAGCTGACAATTTTATGGAGCTTCCTTATAAGTTAGTAGTGGCCTTTCTCTTGCAGCTTTTAGGATTCTTTTTCTTTAAAATTTACCATTTTTTAATTATAATATGTCTTGGTGTAAACCTGTTTGAGTTTATCTTGTTTGGGACTCTCTACACTCCTGGATTTGTATGTATATTTCCTTTGCCAGGTTAGGAAATTTTTCAGTCATTATTTCTTCAAATAGATTCTCTCTTCTCCTTCTGGTACCTCTGCAATGTGAGTGTTGGTATGCTGGATGTTGTCCTAGAGGTCTCTTAAACTATGCTCATTTTGGAGGTTTCTTTTTTTCTTTGTTGTGTTTCGATTTGGTGTTTTCTGCTACCTTTTCTTTCAAATTGCTGATTCTATTCTCTGTTCATCTAATCTGCTGGTAATTCCTTCCATTGCATTCTTCATTTCAGTTACTGTATTCGCCACTTCTGTTTTTTTTTTTGGGGGGGGGAGGGAATGGTTTCTATGTCCTTTTTTATGCTTGCTATCTCTTTGCTGAAGTTCTCACTATGTTCATAACTATTGTTTTAAACTGTGTATTTGGTAGATTGCTTGCCTCCATTTCATTTAGTTGTTTTTCTGGAATTTTCTTCTGTTGTTTCATTTGGGAAGTATTTGTTTTCTCATTTTGGCTACGCCTCTGTTTGTTTCTATGCATTAGGTAGATCTCCCATGTCTCCCAGTCTTGACCAGGTGATCTTATGTAGCAGGTGCCCTGTGGGACCCTGGCACAGTCTCCCTGATCACCTGCTGTGGGTGCTCCAGGATTGTCCCTTGTGTGGGTTATGTGTGCCATCCTCTTATAGTTGAGCCTTGATTGCTATTGGCATTACAGTGGGTGGAATTGACCCTTAGGCTAAATGACTGTGGGGGTTTGCCCATGTCCACAACTTACAGGCTGCTGTGCCGGGAGGCTTACCCCACTCAGTGGGATTCACCTCAGTGTGCTTTGATGCCTGTTGAGCCCACCCTTTGTGTGTGCCACTTATGGGGCTAATTTGGCAGTGCTCTGCTGTAGTCTGAAGCCAACCTCTAAGTATGGTGGTTCTGGGGTCTTTCAGAAGGGGCAGTGGTGCAGCCCCAGGTCACCCATTGCCTGTTACTGCCCGTGGACTAAATTTCTAGGAGCTATGAAGCAATCCATAGTTGTTTGCTGCCTGTGCTAAACTTGGAGATGCATGGGAGGGGCCATACTGTGAACCAAGGTTGTCTGCTACCAGTATTGGGCTTGGGGTAGCTCCACAAAAACCCAGGACAGTTCGAGGCCTGCTATCACTAGTTAGCTTCCTTAAGGTTTAGCCACAAATAAAGCCATGTGTGGTACACAAGTTGAGTAAGGCAGGGTTTCAGGGAATAGTGAGAAGAGTTGTGGTCACTGGGTAGATTCTGGTTTTGTACCAGTGCTGAGCCTGGAGCTACTTAGCAAAAGTCTCAGAGCACACAGAGGCCAGTTGACACCCACCTGGGACCCACAGACTTTGATAGTTTTCTATGAAAGAAAGAATGCAGTGCAGTCAGGGCTGGCTGCTCCCAAGAAAGTGCCTCCAGTATTAGGGGAGTTGGGTGGGCCAGGTCCTACGAAGTCAACACGGTGGAGTGAGCAAAGCTCACCAGGCCAGTGCAGATTCAGATTTAGCTAAAAGTGGTGGAGGGAGAACACAACACAGGAAAGATGGCACCCACCTGCCAGCTGCACCAGAGGAGGACCCCATGCAGGGAAAATGGCAACTTTCTTTCAGCCTTCATTCTGAAGCCACACACCTCAGTCTGCTCCCCCACATGCCTCTGATGCCCCCCAAATCACCCTCTGTCAGAGCCCAGTTGTGAGTGCCTGTGAGCAAGTCCGTATGAGCCCTTTAAGAAGACATCTGGGGTTTTTGCAGCCTGCTATCCCACCTGGATGGTCTGAATCCCCACAGTTTTTCACAGCCAGATGTTATGGGAGTTTATCTTCCTGGCACCAGTATTCTGGGCTGGGGAACCTAGTGTGGGACTGGCATGTCTCTTTTCTCTGGAGGAAACTTCCACAACTAAGATATCCCTCCTTATTCTCAACTGCCACAGGGAGGTTTTGGGGCTAGTGTGTTTCACTTCTCTACCCTTCCTACAAGTCTTGACCTGGCTGCTGCTTTATATCTTTAGTTATAAAATTTCTATTCAGCTGGACTTTGGATGGTTATCCAGGTTGATTGTTCTACAATTTAGTTATAATTTTAATGTTCATAGAAGGAAGCAGGCACAGTGTTTACCTACTCTGTCATCTTGGATCTTCTTCCCATCACAGTTTTTTCATATTGAGCTTATATCCAGCAACTTTGTTCATATATTCTAATAGTTTATCTGTTGATACTTTGGAATTTTGTGCACGAACAATCATGTTGTACATAGTTATTTCTTCCCTTCCAAGCTTTACCTTTTATTTAATTTTTTCTTTATTGTACTAGCTAGGATTTCTAAAACATTGTGGAATGGAAGTGACAATAATAAAAATCCTTGCCTCATCACCAATTTCAGAAGGAAAGCTTTCAAGTTTTTCTCATATGTACAATGACTATTGGCTTTCCTTAGGTACCCTTTGATTAAGGAAGTTTCCTTAAATTCTTTTTTTTTTTTTTAATTCATTTTTATTGTTAGACTTATTGGGGTGACATCTGTTAGCAAGGATTACATAGGTTTCAGGCATACAATTCTACAGTGCATTGTCAACTTGATGCATAATAAGTTCACCACCTAATGTGACTTCTCTTTCCATCACCCTATATTTAGCTTCCCCCCCACTTAAATTCTTAACTTAAGAATTTTTATTAAGAATGGGTGTTGAATTTTATGAAAAAATTTTTTTCCTTCACATACACCAAGGTGATTATGTATTTATTTCTCTTTGTTCAGTCAATTAATTCTCAAACATCAAGCCTGTCTTGTGTTCTTAACTACAGTGGGTTTGGTAATATTTTCTTTAGAATTTTTGAATCTATGTTTGTAATTATTTCTCTGATTGCGTAGGAAAAGAACAAGGAAGAAGAGCGCCCATTGGAAGGGAATGATTAAAATGATGGACCATAGTATATGGGCTATTTAAGAAAATCATTGTTTTTTGTTTTATATACTTAATATTTTTTTAGAGCTACTCATGAGATAAAGGAGAAATTTGAAAATAACTCAATAGATTTGTGGCAAGTAATAAATGTAAAATTTTCTGTCTCAAGTATTAGATCACTAATGAGCCATATAGCTCATTTTACAGTTTTTCTTTGGTTCTGCCTACCAAATACAACTTAATTGCAAATGCTTAGTGAAGTAAATTTTAATCTTTGGCTCCCTACTGCTTAGCCATGTGATGCTTTCCTCAGGAAGAGGAAGCAAAGATTTTAATTATTTGCAATTAGAATCTGATTCAGTATGGCAGCATTCAAAAGCAGCCCTGTTTAAAGACATTGAGACATGAGCCCGTGCTGCTCTCACAATGAATACAAATGCTGGGGAAATCTGCACAAGGATGGTCCATGTTCTTGGCTGCTCCCAGCCTGTGTTCCAAACTTTGTGAACATCATTACCGCTGGAGTGAAAGTTGGGCCCATTGCCAGGTCAGGTGACAGATACACTATTTCATGTGGAGAACATCCGGACCTCTGGACCTACCCCAAGAAGGCTGCTTCCTTGGGCTTTTCTTCCTTGAAAGAGAGCCAGAAAACTGAAGGGAAAAAACCTCCCTCAGTCTGACCTGTTAGTCTGCAGTCTGCAACTTCCTTTGCACATACACAATTGTACCTAGATGTTAGATTAACATGGTGTTAAGATTGACAAACACATTATTTTCAAAAGTGGGTTTTATTCTGAGATGTAGCATAACGTAAAATAACAACCTGCTTAAAATTGAGTTTAATTTATCAAATAATCTCAGTTTGATTTTTCCCACTTTTGTCAAAAACTAAAAAATAGTGGACTTAATAAAAGCTGACAAAAGCAATATAAATAAAAACTGATTCTATAATAAAGATATTGAGTACTATTAAGATATCACATAGTATTTTTATTTTTAACATTTATATTCATTTAGTGTTAGCCTTTAATTAGATCCAACTTTTTCAATGTTAAATTTACTTTGGAAAATAGTTTTTTTTTTTTTATTTTTATTTTTGAGTATCTTTTAAGTAAATATTGATGATTCGAAGAACGTTTCACGTGAGAATTCTATTTTTAGTCAAAAGCTGTTTTAGGAACTAGAGCCAAGAGGAGTCAATTATAATGGCCAGAGCAGCATCTGAATAAAGAAAGTATAAGCTTAGATTAGATTTTAGAATTTTGGATTATAACTATATTTTTCAAAAATATTTAAGACATACATTATAGTTAACAACATAATAGGAAATGCTCATATTAATATTTCAACAAGTTACTTAGTAATAGTTTGAGAAATAGTTTTATACCAATATTTGAGTTGCCAGAGCAAATAGGTTATAATACTTATAAATGCCCACTTTGAACTAACTTGGCATTTTGGGAGAAGTATTTTAGAGTGTTTATTACTTAAAATTACTTTAAGGCATTTTGGGGATAATTCCATATACCTGAGGCAGATTGTCAGATAATGTGGGAATTTTCTATTATAGCTCAGGAGTGGTTCATATAAAATTTGAAGAACAAAGAGAATTACATGTTGTCTGTTAAGTCATGGTAAGTGGACATAGTTCAGAAATGAATTGCTATGAAGGTTCACCTGAAAACAGGAAGATAATTTATAAGGTAGAGTTCTCTACTGTTTTCAATTTTAACAGCTTTATGCTGTATTCTACAGCAGCTACACACACAAACCCACTAGATATCAATGTTCAACATGAATTCTGAATAACTGATTTTTCTTTAAAGAATGAAATAGTACATTTCCTTTACATGTTGACTTGCTAGGGTATAAATTTATTATAACATGAGATTTTCAAATACATCTTCTCAAGTAATAGAGTAGGAGTCAGAGTATCACATTGTTAAACAATGTCTGTATAATTGTCCATCTAAATTCTGCCATTTGTGTTATTTGGTTTGTTAATCTCATTTTGCTTAGACTTGCTGACAAGGGATAGGATTTGAAGGTGTGGAAAGCACTATGTAAAATACAAAAGGCTACATTTCCTCCTCCGTACTCTTCAAGTGTACAGGATGGGAGGCCAAAAGCTGGGAAGAGATAGCCAGTGCGTATTTCTTTTTACTTAAAAAACAAACAAAACCTAAAGGTTTTGAATTTATGAATGAATACGTGCCTGCTTTCAGCTCATGATCTATGCAAAAATCCTTGATTCAGCTTATTAGGAAAATCTGCTTTACACATCTTTAGAGCAAGCCCCAAGGGGTTGGCTTCTTAAGAATGTGGAAGAAGAAAAGGTATTTACTGTGTAATATTTGACCAGTGTGCCCTTTGCCCTGTAAGCACACATCACAGAATGGAATTAGAATTTCCTGCTGGATGTAGGATGAATGGAAGTAATGTGGGGGCTTTCAGGCCCCACCCCAACTTTTTTTTCTTTCAGGGCCAAAAGAGTGAAAGGATAGCACCAGATCTTTCTCAAGTCTATGCATGGTGGAGCTAAATGCATTTAAATCCAAATCTTGGCTCAGCTCTATATTTCTGTGATACAGGGAGAACTAGACCCGTATTTCCATGAATATGACTAGCTAGTTCCTTTTTTAGTTTTGTTGGAGGCAGCGTTTTCCATTATGATCCTGGTTACTAAATTCTTAACATTCTATATGTATTACCACATGATGACCTTTAAAAGAGTCATGTGATGTGGAATTCAGATGTAATAATTAATATTGAGGACATCTGAATTCATTTCTTTGTTATGCCACTTATTCAGTTGGTGGCTGATGAAATTTCATGTAACCAGTCACACGTCTGTGTTTTAAAATGTGCACTGTAATAGTAACTGATTCATGGATGCAATAAGGACTAATGATGTAATGATTCTTTTATGTTTCAAGTTTCAGCTGGCCACAGGCAAGTCCATAATCTTCTGCACATTTATAAGTAGTAGATGGGGTTCTAGTTATTAACTTGTGAATTTCTTTGAAATAAGGCTACAAAGTATTTTATAAGCTATGTGCCACAATTCTATAATAGTTGAGATTTCTAATATTGACAAATCATAGAGGATTATAGATTTTCAGAAGTTGTTGTGGTAGAATACTACTGTTTTAAAAATTTATAGGTTACACATCTATTTTATTATGTGGTCATGAGCAATTAACCGTCCTAGTCCTCATTTTATTCATAGTATGTTATCCTCATTGAATTGTTAATAGTAAAGGAGATAACTTATGTAAAGCCTACCAGTACTTGGTACATAGTAAACACTCATTAACTATTATATTATTATTGTCAATAGTAGTATTAATAACAAAATCAGTCTGGCAACGTAAAAACATGTAAAAGATACAGAACACAGTTTAAATTAGAAGAAAATATAAATTAGATTTCATAATCTATCTGATACAGTCACTACTTCAAAGAACACCCCAATTCTTTGAGCTGGGCATCCTTTTGGGCATTTAACAAATAGTTTAAATGCCGATGGTCTAGAATATGCTTCATTTGATTTTATGCTCTCATATTTAGAATGGGTGGTTACATGCTATTGGACAAGTATAAAACTCGTTTCCTCATCTGGTCAAATACAGACCATTAGTATCAATTCTGGCCTCTATACAGAGGCCAGAGTAAATGTTGTACTTGATAATAGAAAAGTGAATGGCAACCTCTTCCTTTCTGAATTGCTACTGTTGTACATTGCAATTAGGATTACCCTTACCTTGAACTTGTGATCTAACAGGCCTTCTTTTGTCTTACTCCTCACTATATTCCTTTCTTCTTCTTCTCTCTCTTCTTTTTTTCCATTTCCCTCCCAGCTTTCCATCATCCTTCCCTTTTCACTTTTAATCCTTTGTGCTTCTTTCATGAATATTTATTAAGGACTTACCAGGTTAGAACATATTGCCCAACAGTGTTCTCAGTCTTTGAGAATTACAGCTTGATGGTGGTGGCGATGATGGGTGTGTTTAGTGATAGGCTGGTGGGCAGTGGCTTGGGTTTTATCTTATGGCTGATGAGGATCCATGGAAATTTGTTGAATAAGTCTGAGACAAAAGGGATGTTTCTAAAATTGAATATTTTTTGACATAAATGAAGGATGAATGAGAGGAATAAGAGATTAAAATGGTGGGACCATTTGGGAGACTCTGTGTCTAATTTTGCATTCACAGTTCTAATGTTCTAAGGTGAGAAACACCTGAATGAGTTTAGAAGCAAGGACACTGTTGACAGCAGGTGCAATACAAGGAACATTTTGAAGGAGAAATGGCAAAACTTGGTAACTAGATACAAAGGGTGAAGGAAGGATAAAGAGCAAAACAGTAAAGTTCAGTTTAGTGTGAGTTATGGATATCAGGAGGTTATTATTCATATTAATAATAGAAATAGGAAACTGGGAATAGGATATGAAAATGATGGGATCAGTCTTGTATATTTTGAATATGAGATGTTAGTTGGATATTCAACTAGACATGGGTTTTTAATTACATAATTTAACAATTATTTTTGAGAAAAGAGGGATTCTTTTTTTTTCTCCATCTATGCAATAGATATGTTAATGATTTTCTTTCCACAATGGTGAGAAGTAAATGAAGGGATGCAGGAAAACTGTTTAATGGGTTGTCTACATCTAAAATAAGTAATCAGTTATAATTAACTATTGATATTGTTATCAAGTCATTAAGTCAGAAGCATAAAGCTATTATAGTGAGATTTATATTGCATTTCTAATGTTAGATTCTGACTTGGTGCCAGGCCACTAAGGCCAACTTTCAGAGTTCCACTCCAGTAGAGTACAATTAGGGACCTTATTTCATGGATTGTAATTCTAGTCAGAATTAACACATGATCCTGTTCTAGACTAAAGAATTTGTTCAAGCAGGCCAACCAGATTCTTGGTCTAGGAGAGTGTCTGGAAGGTGTTTCATGTTAATGGTGTCATGCTAGACCCATGCTCATCAGAGCCCATCTATCTCCAAAGAGATAAGGAGCTCATACCAAAATGTAAATCAACATACTACTCCCTTATCAAGAAAGTCTTGCTATGAAAAGAGTGTGAGCAGAACATAATACATTGAACTACTATGTGGAGGACCGTAAATTCCCACAACTAAGGTAACTGGAGTGTCCAGTTTTCTTTCTTTTAAAATAAATACAGATCCATTTTAAAATTATATTGAATCACACATTTTAGAAAATTGGTCAGAGGACTTTTGTTCCCCCAGGTGTGAGACATTCATGTAGAATTATGTATTTTTAATTACATTATTTAATAATTTTTTACTACATATTTTTATGGATTAACTTTTAACAATCACCTTGCATTCTAGAGTACACTATGCTATTATGAGGGTTATATTCACTAATGTAATTTTAAGTATATTATGCCCTAGTAGGCATGATTGTTGCATGATGTTCGTGATTTGATGGTTTGGTTTGGTCTAAATTAGTTTTGGGTTATAGTACACTTGTTATTAATAAAGGACAAGACATCCTTTTAGCATTTGACTTGATGGAGCATAAATAGACAAGCATTGCCTAGAAATGATGTAATTGAATTGACAAATGACCTTTGAATAATGCCCATTTATTTAGGGTATTTGGAAAGGCCACTTTATCATCATGTATAACACTTCTTAAGTATAAATATCAGAAAAAGGTAATGAAATTAAATGTTTAGTCTGTAAAACAGTTATAGATGGTATTTTTAAAAATAATTCTCTAGAAGAGGCACTGTAGAATTGTAAACCTGGAATTTATGTAATTCTTATTAACCAATGTCACCCCAATAAGTCTAAAAAATTATATATAAAAATAATACTCTAATTTAAAAAATTATAGTAATAGTAATAAAACAATTTAATTGTAATGATTTAAAGGGTATGAGATGTTAAAGAGTTTGATAGTTTTACTAGCCCCCTGTTCAGTTATGCTAATACAGGTAATGTTAACTGTATACTTCCATACCTTTTTGGTTCATTATATACATTTTTATGAATATATATTTGTATAATTTATGAAAATTTTTACAAAAATAGAATTATATCATACATATTACTCTGCTTCTTACATTTTTTATTTAAAAACATCATAGACATCCTTCTATATCAAAACACATACACCTAATTCATTTTTTTACTAACTGCATAGCATTCTATTAATCAATTATTCCTGTTTTAAAGATTGTTAGTTTAAAAAGTTTTAAATTGAAGCTTTTGGATTTTTCATTAGTTATTATATAAACAGCAATTCATCCAGGAGTGATATATAATATCTAGCATCTTTTAAATCTAGTAGGCCACAGAACCTTCACTATTTGTTTTCTCATGGGAAGCATATTCTAAAATAATGAGTGGCAGATAGTATTTTTATTTTTTATTAACTTTGGGCTGACATTAGTTAATAAAATTATTCGTTTCTTATCAAAGGCCCTGAGAAGTCCTGCAGAAAAGAAATTTGTTTAACGTTGTCTAATTTAGCATTTACTTATTTGACTATGACATGCTTTCTTATTTAGCATCGACTAACATCTTTTGTGTAGTTGAAGAATGTTTTTCTAGAATATATATCCCATGGAACCTGTAGTTTTTAAAAAAAGAATTAAGACCAATTATAATCTGAGCAGTGATGGTAAGTATAAGGCTTAAAGTAATCAGTGAGCACAATAAAATTTCTGGAAATATGTTTTAATACTGGCAGAAAGATTAAGGCAGCAAATGCATTTTCGGCAACCATCTAACACATCTGAAATGGTTCATCATGTCTTCAACAATTGCATATGGTGAAATGCTTGGTGCTTTCAACCAGCAGGCTGACCTGTTGTTTGCTTTTTAATACTGATGCTTTTTGTTTTTCCAGCTCTGTGAGTAAAATTTTAAAAGTTTCGTAGATTGTAAGACATCAAAGAAAAAAAAAGCATTTATCTGTAAAGTCAAATCAAAGAAAGAAAAAAACTTTCTAATGTTTCTAGTGTATATTTCATTTCATTGTCTTACTTTAGCTAGCAGTACTGAAACCATAGCATTTGATAGTGATGAGAACTGTTACATTGTTTTAATGGCAATTAGTTTTGTATATTACTGTTTGCTATGAACTTGTTAATATATGTCATGAATATATGAACCAGTATGAAATACAGTAGGACTTGGATGACACCTCATATGCTTCCATATAATTCTGCTCTCCACTGCCCTCCCATGTTGCCTACTTGCCTCCCCTCACCTGAGGCAACCGTCTAAATCCCATGTTTGTCGTCTCCTTGCTTTCTTATATAGTTTATTGCCTCCATATGTAGTGGTAGAAATGTATATTTTTATTTTAGCTTTTAAACTACATAAAAACGTTACATTTAATTTTTATCACTGATTTTATTTAGTGACAAGATTCATTCTGTCCTGTGTTGATGAAATTTGAAATTAATTTTCCTCTAAATTCAATTATTTTGACAGTCATACAGAATCTTTTATTTGCTGTAGACATTAAACTTTTGATAGCTATATTGATAACATTGTATTAGTTTTTAAATATTAGTTCTCTTTCTTTTTTTTCCTTGAACCTTCATTGTTGAAACCACTGACTGGAGCCAGACCTCCAGGATTTGAATCCCCGGTGTGCTACTTATTAGTTAACATATGATCTTATTAACCCAGGTCTATAGAACTTTTTTTCTGTATGGAAAATTAAAACATTCACCTTTATTACAGTAAATGATCTATTTTGTTTTGTCCCTTTTATTTTCATTTTCAGCTCCATTAATGGTCACTGTGAGTTCCTTAATCTCTATATGTTGTAGACTCCTCATCTATGAAGTAGAATTAACAATAGTACTTATCTCATCTGGTACTATTAAATGCGTTAATTCGAGTAGAGTTACCAGAAAGGTACTTGTCTTACAGTGACAATATGTGTTGTGTTATTTATATTTTATTAATATATTCATGATGCTCTAATGTTGTTTCTTTTTCCCTATATTTTTTACTTTTGCTGATTAAAAAAATAATCTTCCCCTCTATTAAAATGAGTAATTCTACTGAGTATCTTTTTTTCTTTGGTAATTTGCTTATTTTTGAGTTATGTATGCATACTTAGGTATTAGGATTTCATGATAAACAATAACTATCACCCCTTTGCACTATGCTATGTGATCTATCCTAGTTCACTCTTCCTTCACTGAAATTTTCCCAAGTGACTACACTAACTTTCACTGTTAAGTAGTACATGAGAGTTTTAGGTGCCCCACGTAATATTACCATGCCCTGTTTTGTCAATATTTTTCATTTTAGCCATTTAGGTGGGTATATAGGGTCCAGCAGAAGTAACACCCAGACTTGAGTTAGGATTTTATGACAAAATCATGACCATACATGCTTATGGTTATACAAATAATGCCCCTTTTTTTTAACTAGTGTTCTACACCAAATCTGTTATTACAAAATCCTAGGTATGTATGGTGTGTGTGTGTGTGTGTGTGTGTGTGTGTGTGTCTGTGTCCTACATCTTAATGGTGTTTTAAGTTTGGTCTAAATTTAATCAAATGAATAGTCTTTATGGTTAGTGTTTTTAATGTCCTAAGGAATTATTTATTTTTTAAACCTAAATCATGAAGATATTCTATTATCCTATCTTCTAAAAACCTCATAAAACAAGTTTGGAATTGTTTCCTTCTTTTCAATTCATAGAAGAATATTTGAAAATAGTGTTCTTTAAAAGTTTAGTGGTATTTATTGGTGAAGCCCTATGAGGTTGGATTTTTTTCTTTTGAGAAGAATTGATTAGGATTCAATTTTTAAAAAGTTATATAGGTAGGTAGGCTTTCTAAGTCTTTATAGGTCAGTTCTGATTAAGATATATTTTTTCTAGAAATGTTCTAGAACACATTTCTTCTAAATTTGTTTACATAAAGTTCATAATCTTTAATGTCCATAGAATCCTGATATTGGCTATTTTTTCTTATTTTTTATGATCAATTCCTTCAGAATTGAATTTTAAATTTTAAGTTTATATTCTTTCATTCTAGAGACTTTTCCCCCTGTACTACATTATCTCCTTCAATGTTTTCATTCCAGTGTGGAGTCTTATTTGTTTCATCATTATTGTGAAACTCAATAGATGGGAAACTATCTGTTTAGAAGGCATTGTTTTATTACTTAAAACAAGTTTTAAAAAATGTGCTGTCTTTTTTCTGTTGTTAAATTTATTAGGGTGAGATTGGTTAGCAAAAATTACATAGGTTCCAGGTGTACCATTCTATAATACATCATCTATGTGTTGTGTTATGTGCTCACCATCCGAAGTCAGTTCTTTTTCCATCACCATATATTTGACACCCCTTCCCTCCAACGCTCCTATCCTAGGTAACCACTAAACTCATGTGTCCATGAGTTTTTGTTTCTTTGTTGCTTTCAGTTCTATATTCCACATATGAGTGAAATCGTATGATTCTTGTTTTTGTTTTTGTTTTTTTTCTGTCTGGCTTATTTAGCTTAACATAATGGTCTCAAGGTTTATTCATGTTGGGAGTATTTCATCTTTTCTTATGGCTGAATAATATTCTATTGTGTATATTTACCACAGCTTCTTTATCCAGTCATCTATGTAAAGACACTTTGGTTGTTTCTGTGACTTGGCCACTATAAACAGTGCTGCTATGATCATTGGGGTACATAGATCTTTGTGGACTTGAGTTCTTATTTATTTTATAATTTTAGCCTGCGGAGAGCCATCTATTCTGGCTTATTTTGTCAGTCTGACTCCTTCAAGTCACAGTGCTTCCTTAATGGGATAGTGTTCATTTTTTACTTACCATTATTAGCCAGAGAAATATTTGATTTCTTAGCATCCAAGTGGAACAGACTTTGGAAGATTTCTGAGACATTAAGATATGGACGGGCTTTGGTAACCAACCATTCAGCTTTCTGTTTCTATGAATTTGACTATTTTAGATACCTCAAAAGTGAAATCATACAGAATTTGTCTTTTTGTGACTGGCTTATTTTACTTAGCAAGTTTTATCCATGTTGTAGCATGTAGCAGAATTTCCTCTTTATTAAGGCTGAATAACCCATTGTATGTGTACGCCACATTTCGTTTATACATTTATCCATCAATGGACATTTGGATTGCTTCTGCGTTTTGGCAATTGTGAATAATGCTGCAGAGAAATGTGTTGCAAAGAAATGTGTGTACAAATATCTCTTCAAGACCCTGCTTTAATTCTTTTGGATATATACTTAGAGGTAGAGTTCCTGGATCATATGGTGATTTTGGTTGTAATTTTTTGAAGGCACCTTTATATTGTTTTTCATAGCAGCTGCACCATTTTATAATCCCACCAACAGTTAGCATATGTTCTAATTTTTCCACCTTTGCCAAAACTTGTTTTTTATTAATAGTAGCCATCCTAAAGGGTTTAATGTCATCTCATTGTAGTTTTCATATGCATTTCTCCAATGATACCGACGTTAAGCATCTTTTCATATGCTTATTGGCCACTTGTATGTTATCTTTGTCGATGCAAGTGCTTTGCCCATTTAAAAACTTTAGTAGTATTTGTTGAGTTTTCAGGGTTTTTTTTTTTTTTAAAAGTCAATGTGTTCTAGATATCACTTACCAGATATATGATTGCAAATATTTTCTCCCATTCAATAGGTCACCTTTTCACTCTATGTCCTTTGTAAAGACATTTTAAAGTTTGATTTAGTCCCATTTGTTTATACTATTTTCTGTTGCCTGTACTATGGTGTTGTATCCAATAAATCATTGCCAAATCCAGTGTCATGAAACTTTTCCTGTTTTCTTTTAGGAGTTTGAGTTTGGGGTTTTACTTTTAGGTCTTTAATTCATTTTTAGTTAATTTCAATAAATGATGTAAGATAAGAGTCCAATTTCTTTGCATGTGGATTTCCACTCTTTCCGACATCATGTATTGAAAAGGCTGTTCTTTTCCCATTGAATTGTCTTGGCACCCACGGTGAACGTCATTTAACCATGTAAGTAAGTGTTTATTTTTAGGCTCTGTATTCTATTCCATTGGTCTATATGCTGTGACCATTCTTACACACGTCTTTTTTGTGGCCCTGTTTTCGTTCTCTTAGGTATATATCTAGGAGTAGAATTGTAGGGTCAGGGGAAAGCTACATGTCTAACTTTACTTAGAAATTGTGAGACAGTGTTCCAGAGTGGTTGTAACGATACTTAATGTTATCATTTTTTTTAAAAAATTGCCATTTGGGTAAGTAGAGTCACTTTGTCTCTTGGTTAAGTTGTTACTGAAGCACTTAAAGTTATCGAAATTTATCCTTGAACATGTGTTTGTTTATTATTTTCTCTTCCTACTAGTGTGTAAGTTTTATGAGGTTCTATGTGCTCTTTAATTATAAATACTTCCTGACATAGAGTAGGTACTCAATAAATGTTTATTTTGAATGAAATGGATGAACAAGCAAATTAAACATGAATATTTGCCTTCTTCCTGCAGGTGTTGAGATTTGTATACATAAATTTATATCTGGGATCTTCACTAGGGTCCAATACTTGGCCATGGATATTAGTGTGTGAATAACCCCAGGAGAGAAAGATGGTAGGACAGAGTTTTAGGATTGTACACTCAGTTTGCCAAATTTACAGAATCTCCCACTGAGATAAATTTTAAAACCTAAGCATATAGTAATATTAAAATGCAGGATGGTGGTAGGAATTATAAAAATAATCTGTTTAAACACTGTTTATGGACTTTAGTTTCTTTCTTGCAACCATAGGAATGTTGCTTATTTAAGATAAAATGAATTATTTTTATAAAAAAATACAGTCTTATATTTATGTCTAATTCTTACAGTGTAATTAAGTCTTGATTATTTTGGTATTGATTATTTGGTTTATGAACTCTGCAGGAGGTACTATTTTTTCTTATCTAATTATTTTGGTTTATTTTTCTGTTCAAAATAGTTACACTCAACAATTGTCAGAAACATTAGAAAAGAAAGATGAGAAAGGAAAGAGCAGAGGAAACAAACTGAAGGAAAAGTAAACTAGAACAAGCATCCATGTTGCCTGTAAATTTTTTTCATTAGCATAAATAAGAATTTAGAAATGACTCTAGAAATGAATAGACCTTAAAAGCAGTTGCTGTAATAATTCAATGTTCAATAATTTCAATGCTGTTTATATAAGCAAAGATAATAAAGTAATGAGGTACTTTGTATAATCAAGCATTATAAAACATATCAACATTTGGTTTTCTGGGTTTGAAAAGCTATCTATTGTGATATGGCTTGATTTTCTGTTATTCTTGGTGCTCTTCAAATACTGTATAACAAAAGTATGATTTGTTCTATATTTTATGACATTTCATCCTATAAAGTGTGATTACTCTGTAGTGAGATTCAATGCCATTGGTAAATTGAGGACAAGATTTAACTACTGAGAAAAACAGGACTCCTTGATTTTATTTTCTATCGAGTAGTTAATGTTTTTGAACAGTAGTAGCTGTTAAAATAAGACAATACAATTTCATTAGTGTAAATGTGAAAATCTGAACACTTTATTATACTATAAATAGTAATGCTCATAATAATGCTATATAACAGTGTTTTAAATAATAATTTTTGTCCTTTTAATGTTTCACATTGGAAGTAGATATGTAAGTACTAAATATTTTTTACTAATCCATTTGTGTCACATTATTAGTCACATAATTTACTGACTCCGTCTTGTATTCTTTTTTACCTCCAGAAAGTCTAATAAGGAAAATCACTTTACCCTTTCATAACTACAGCAACATGAATGAAGATCTTAATATAAATAAGGAAATAGTTTTAGGATACCCATCAAAAAATACATCACTGGAAAATGAAAGAAGTCAGTTACATTCCAGGAAAAAACGTTTTTTATCATATCCAAGATACGTGGAAGTTATGGTGACAGCTGATGCTAAAATGGTTCATCATCACGGACAGAATTTGCAGCACTATGTACTAACTCTAATGTCAGTTGTAAGTAAATTTCACAAGTCCTAATGTTTGATGTAATGTTTTTCTTACACTTAATTAAAACAAAAACATGTTCCAAAATGTAAGCAGAATGTATCTAACTTTAAGACAAAAGTAATTCACTGAAATTTAGTTAGATGTATAGCAAGTATTTCATTGTTACTTGGACAGCTTTCTAAAACATCTTAAAATCTCTGAACCACTCAGTGAAAATGCTTGAATGGTACTTCATCACATGAATGGCTTCTGCCCCCTAGTGACAGGGAAGATCCTAGAAGCATTTATTTTTTGCCCTTAAATCTGAATTTTAAAACCTGACCCTATTTTTGCACAGAGGGGAGGGGATATTATTTATACTACTGATACAGTGGCCAAATAGGAAATTGGGACACATGGTATTTTAAACTATAAATGTATTTATGGGGATAAAACGATAAGCTAGTACTGATAGAGCTGTGTTAGCAAATCTGTGATGTAGTCACGTCATGGTAGCTATAGGAGTTCTATATCTGATGTTTGTATCTCTGTTCAGTAGTGGTGGTGCCAGTATCCACAGAACAGAATTCTAGTGCCAGTAAAAGAACGTGAGCACTTCATATCATATGTGTGTGTGTGTGTGTGTGTGTGTGTGTGTATGTGTGAATGTGTGTGTGTGTATATATATATATACATACATACATATATACACACAGACATATACACACATACATATATACATTCATACACTCATATATCTACTGTCTGGGACACTCCTGGATTTAGGCCTGCTGTTACTAAAAGCCTCACTTTTGCTTTATGCTCAGGAGTATCCTGGTTTAGTTGATGAATTGTATGGTCACCTATTTATACAGATGCAGGGTATTGGAACATATCTCATGGCTGAAATACACTTATTCACATATAGGGAATTCAGGCCCACTTGGTTGAAAAGACTTGACCAGGACACATCTGTAGGCCACTGTAAATTTCTCTTAGTTAGAAATCCCAGGTAAATTTATTGTGACTTAAAGATCTTAAAACCCTGTTGTTTTCCGTACATATAACTTTCTATCTTAAATTCTTATAGTGCTTAGTATACGGGGTCTTTGTTGCCTAAACACAGTATCTGGTAAAAAATTTCTGGCATTTAATGAATAATTATTAAAAGGAAAAATGAATAAGTAATTAAAATAATATTTTCCTCATAATGCATGACATTGTAATAGACAAAAAAAAGTGATCTGAAATGCTTTTCTAAAATTTGTATAGTATAGACACTTGTTTTGTTACTTAAATTGAATTTTAAAAATGACAACAGAGCTATCCATAGAAATTTATCCTGGTAACACTTTTTCTTTTTTACTTCTGAATCTGAAGTAATTATTTAGATGTGTAATTATCTAGAATGTGAGTGTGGCGTGCCCATTAGGAAGGGATTCTAATGGGAACACTGACATGAAGAATGTCAACTGATGTGTAGGGAATTGCATCAATTATGTGGAACACTGTGGGATAAAATTTGCAATTTTAAATAGTTAAAGGAAATGATATTCATTAAGAAAATTGGGGAGGGTGTGGAGATACTGAAGGAAAATACTAGATCTTGTAAATGCAACAGATTTTGAAGCATGTTAAATGACATAAAACTTTGCTGTCAGTGCTTTGGAAATACTGACTAGAAGGAGTAAAGGAGCAGAAGAGTAATTTTCCAAGGGTAATTTTGGAATAGCTACGTTCAGTTTGGTGATAATGCCATCCTTAGAAAAGGTTTATTATCTCTATTTTACATTAAAATGAGTATAACCACTGATTAGAAGACATTGTGATACCTTCAGATAACTGAAGTTGTCCATGAGAATTTTAAAGCCATAGTTCATCAAGGGCAAACCAGACCTTTTTACTTTATACAAAGTAATTCTACTTCAGAGATTACGTGAAACAACAGACCAATGCATGCTCATATCACATACTAGAGTTATAGTCACACTAAAGGGGGAGCCAGTGCCTGTTGAAGACAAGATGTTTATAGATGCAGTCAGCTGTTTTGTGTTAAGCTTTCATCCCCAGGGAGATTGATACTGAAGCAGGGTTGAAGGAGAGGAGAGCATTCCAAATGTAGATGGGGTAGCAGGAAAAATTTAGGAAGGCAAGTCTCTCTTTCGAGGTAGTTTGGGTTTTGTATATGCTTTCTTTCCTCTGCAGATGTCAAATTTCAGATGACCTCTAAATTACCTGGGTTTAGTGCTTTTTTTTTTTCTTCTTTCTCTTCTTTCATTGGAAGAATGTTCAGGCAAGGATACAACAAAGTCAGTAGACTTTGTTATTTTAGTGGAAAATTGTGATCACAACTATGTTTGCAAATATAAACAAATTAAAGGTGAAAGGAAACTTGGAGAATGAGTGTCACTTTTCTTGTTTTTTTCCTGGGACTTTTAAAGTCTTATGTCTCTGGAAATCTGTCAGCTCTGGGAAAACTGGGACTACTGGTCACACTACATAGAGATTGTAAAATCTAGTCCTACTTGTTTTATCTCCACTTGTGAAGTCCATTTCCAAAATTGCTCTAAAGAGGTAAGAGGAATGCTGTCTCCACCTAAGTGTCCCCAGATGTTTTCAGTTGGGGAAGGGGCCTATTCATATTTTTGTCCTAATTTTTTGCATATTCTGTCCTAATTTTTAAGAAGGCATTAACTGCACTTATTCAGACACACATTCAGGATATTGATAGTGTTCTTGGTAAATTTTGGAAAAAGACAAGAAAATGTGATTTAGACTTGGAATATGACTGAGAGTCATTTAAAGAAAAGTTCAAAGTGATGAAAGGAATTTTTGTATCTTGAGCTTCAGCTATAAGGAGGAAACTGCTTAATGCTTTCAGCATTGAACAAATGAATTATATACATAATTTAGAGAGAAGATTATTCTTACCCATCCTGTACAAAGTATATGGTTGTTCTGTCTTAAAGATTTTCTTTGCTTTTAACAATTTAACAAAATGTTTTTGTACAGCAATATAGAAATATGTAATGTTTGTGTTTTAATTTACATTTTAGAGTGCTGTACTCATATAAAATAGCTTAGTGATCTCTATTCAAAGGGTTTTGTTTTTGTAATTAATACTAAAATTGGGCAGAACACAATTATGGTGTGTAATATATCTAATGAAATAAGTGTGTTAAATATGCAGACATGTTCAATTATTTGCTGTTCCAAAGCTGTTAGCCTGAGATGATTTAAGTGACATTTTAACATTAAAATGGCATTTACATATGCATTATTAAACTACCAAGCTATGTATAAACTAAGGCAATTATTTTCTTCAACTGGTTTATTTTTATATTCAATAACTGACTTTTTTATAAAACTTGTAAGTATTTACTATGTCAGAGACCTCCACAATTTATTGGGCTTATAAAGGTTTATAATATTTATCTTGTTATAGATTTAATAATGTAAATTTAAGGAGCATCATGTGATACTCAGTTATTCCAATTTATTAAAGCTAGTTACTGTTCTGTTGAAGCATTCATCACCTAAAATCTCTCACTTGAATTATATTGACTTACTATCATTGCTCCCAATTCTTTGAGTTGCTTTTACTGATGTTATTCAGGATAGAGAAAATTTTTCAACCACACTAAAATAGAAGCTAATGATTTACTTTTATACTTTATGACAATTTATGTTACATTTTCCTTTCTTCAGTTTAGTGTTCTGCTTATTTTTACTTCTTTGCATGTATTTACTGTGCACATATGAGTATGTGGGAAGTTATCATTTTCTAATTTAGAAACAGGTCTTTCTGACAAGAGTAGTGATCTTTGTAAACAAAATTTGTTACTTGTGAAAATCAGTTTTTTATACATGACTTTGGAGGTAAAGGTGGGCAAAAGGTATAAATTTCCAGTGATAAGAT
Source organism: Lyroderma lyra (assembly GCA_004026885.1). NCBI lineage: Eukaryota > Metazoa > Chordata > Mammalia > Chiroptera > Megadermatidae > Lyroderma > Lyroderma lyra. Next base: position 192,294 of record PVJL010000233.1, on the reverse strand, counting down.
ATATTAGTCCAGTAGATGTAAGGTACAGCATGGTGACTAAAGTTCTCATAAGAAAAAAAAGTTGTAACTGTGTGGTGATAGATGTTACCTAAACTTATTGTGATAATCATTCTGCAATATTATATGTGTAGCAAATCATTTTGTTATATACCCCATAATAACACGTTATATGTCAATTACCTCAATTGAAAAAATAGCTAAAATGGTAAAAAAAAAAATGAAGGCAGCCTCAAAACATATCATATGTGAACATTTACTGAAACTCTGTATAGAAATTATTTCAAAACGGTTGGTTTGTTAATGGTGATAGTAATTTTTTCATGCTTTGCTTGAAGTGTATTTTGCCTAGAATTTCCCTGAAAATATTTAAACAATATAATATATATTTCTTCACCTTTCACTAACTATCTATGAAGTAATGCTTACTATTTTGAGACATATAAAGAAATATGAACACTATATGCCAGGGAAACACACTTAAATAATAAAAGATTAAATACATTTCAATTAGATCAATAAAAATTCTAGCCTAGCACTCTAAAATGTAGTTATTACAGTAATATATGACAATATTACATGGTATTATAGCCATGTGGTTATTCATTTGCCTGATTCACAATTCACCTTAATTGAATAGTTATTCAATAATATCACCTTTAAACATTCAAATATATTAAATGGTACATATATTGAGTGTGAGTACAGATTATAAAGGACAATACATAAATCAATAGAAGGTGCATATGATTAAATGAACAAGGTGACCTTAATTAAAAAAACAATTTAAATATAAAAGCTAACTATCAATCTGAGAGCTTTTTTGAGGGTGTATGTGTAAAGAATTATTAAAATTGAACCATCTGTTTTTGTATCTTTTACCCCCATAAGAATGAGATTTTTTAAGGGCAGAGTTCATGACTTACTCATCTCTGTATCTAGTAAACAACACACACAGTGTTTGACAAGCAGTAGATATTTAATACAGGGTCTGGCACAAATAACACCCCCTTTTTTGTGAGCTGGTAATATATAAAATTTTTTACTAAAAAATCATAAGCATGTAATTCTGTAACATAACAATATCATGCTCAAGCACACTTTAGGTGACATTTTAGGTGAAATATTCAAATTGCTGTCCACCTTGTGTGAGACATTTAGGTATAGGGTCTGGTGTTACTTCTCCTGGACCCTTTATTTCAAGAAATAATGAAACTGATACTTTTAGATCCTTTGCTTTACATTTGTGCATATTATGATAACTAATTTGAAACACACGAACTAAAACTAACATTCTGTATAACATGTACTTTTTATTCTGAAAAAGTTTTGTTAGATCCAGTTAGTAATGACTACCATTGATCCCTACGACCCAGGCATGGATTTAAATGCTTTCTGTACACCTTCTCATTTAATCCTTATAGCAGCCTAATAAGTATGTATTATCAAAAAGTGGCAGTTAGAATTTGAACTTGGGTTTGTTTAAGTTAGGGAACTATGCTTTATACCATTGCCTATATTGCATAATAATTACTTGAATTATCTTTTCCTGAATACTGCATTTTAAGGAAACTTTACTGTAGTAATATATTTAAAAATATACTGTCAGAACACTGGGAATATTTTCCCAAATTCCATCTGGTAGGTTGGTCACTTTTCAAAAAAGGTACAGCATCTGTTTCCTCCTGAAATTGAAAATATTTTTTGTAGTTATATATTTTATATTAGTATAATATTGAAATTGTTTTTCTGTAATCTGGGGCAATGAGTAGATACTTCATAGGGCTTAAGTTCTTTTCTCTGGTGTACTGGGAGTGCATGATCACCTGTGACATAGAAATCTTCACAACTGTTTTATTTTTAGGGGAAAAAGCCTTTGTGCATACCTTTTTGCTGTTTACTTTGTAATTTGATGTAAAAAGAATCTAATTTAAAACTCACAGAATCAGAGTATAATTCTGAAGTCACAAATATGGGCATACTTTGTTTTCTACAGTATTTTTTAAAGTTGCATGAAAATGAACATCAATTCAGCTATGGATTTCCACAGCTCCCATTTTAAAAGGAGCAATATTGCAGTGTTAACAGACTTGCTTGAAATCACCAGTTATCTGATTGGCCCCATCTTAACTTACTCTCAACCCCACTGGAGTGACCAACACTCTTGCCGAAAAAGTGCCACTCCCAAAACCAAAGGCAGGTAGAGATGATAAACCTGTAATTGTGGCTGCACAGCTAATACTCACAATAGCAAAGATGCTAGCATGTACTCGTAAGTCCATGCTGACCCTGCAGTGCTAGCATTTCCAGAGATGCTTTAGCTCTGGCAGTACTCTTGGCACTAGAAGCAGCAGCATTCATAGCATTGTGTAGGTGGTCCAGGTCTGTAGAATTATGTCATGTCTCTAAAGGAGTGCAAAGCAGAGGCATTAGCCATGGAAGACATTCTTCTGCAGTGGTAACCTCTATGATGGCTACGAGAAGAGGCTATTAATTAGTGAAATGGATAGCACCTTAACTATGAATCATAAACTGAACCCATGAGAAGTGCCTTGCCTTCTCAGTTAAGGACCAAGTTGTGACCCATGACCTCTTATATGGTTCTTTATATCATTCTGGATTAATCCTCTCCATGGATTCCAGTCATGCTAAACATGAAAAATCCTAAGCATACTCAGAATTGAAAATATGCAACCTTGGCAAAAGTGTTAGGAAAAACTACCAGAAAAGAATATGTAAAACGTATTTTTTATGGAGTTTTGTGGGCACATAAATTGTGGGTCATGACACAGAATTAAGTAAATTTCTTGCTGAATCATCCAGAACAGTATTTTCTAAGCTTTAATGTGTGTTCAAATCCCTGTGGATCTTGTTAAAATGCAGATTTTGACTCACACATCCAAGGAAGGGCCTGAGAATCTGCATTTCTACCCAGCTGTCAGTGGTATGGATCCTGCTCATCCGTGGATAGATCTCAGTAGCAAAGCTTACGATACCGGTTCTCAAAGTTGGCTTCATATTGGAATCATTAGGGAAAAAAAATGAGGAATTTTAAAAGATACTGAGGGCTGGGCCTTACCCTAGACATTCTGACTTAATTGGTAAGGGATGTGGCCTGAGCATCAGGGTTTGTGAAAAGCTCCCTAGGAGATTCCAGTGTGCGGCTAAGTTGGAAAATTGATGCTCTTGGACTGGTTTCAATTTTTGAGAAGAAATATTGATTGTAGGTATCTAATTCTACATTTTTTTTTCCTTGCAGGTTGCAGCAATCTACAAGGACTCAAGTATTGGAAATCTTATAAACATAGTAATTGTAAAATTAATTATAATTCATAATGAGCAGGTACGAAACCATTCTAAATGAATAATCTTAGTTGTCAGAGTGTCCTAGCACAAATATATATGGATTACTAGAAATGAGAGATTTTAAAAATTTATGTTTAAAAAATTTGATTTGGAAAGGAGTGAGATTAGCTTTTTCTGTTGTGCTGGAAATAAAATGGAATGACAGTAAAGTAAGTAACAAACATTAATAAACAATGTAAAACTTGAAGCTTAAAAACATCCATATTTGGAGTTACCTTTGGCTAGTTACCTAAGCTCAGTTTCTTACTTATAAAGTGAAGATAATAATAAATAGTTCAATGGAAGAATTAGATGAGGTGATTGTAAAATGCATAGCCCTAGCTATGCCCTAGTACATAGGTGCTCAATAAAATTTTGTTACCTTCTCAAAAAAAAAAAAAAAACCAAACAAAAAAAACATCCATGTATTCACTTTTATAATCCTATTGTTGAAAGATTTAAACTATGTTAATTTTTAGAAGGCAGTTATTGTCATCCTAAATACTGGATAGTTATATTGAGAAAGTCTAATTAGATTCCATTTTGATCATAATGTTTTAGGTATTGCTAAAATGTTTGCGATATGAGGGAGAGATAGCGTCACTTGATTTGTCTATGAAAATGCTATTTGCATGGATGCTGACAAGCTTTGAAGCGAAAGAGGCCATGAATATTATGAGGTAGTATTGAATTGTGTATTTTTTTTTATGCAGGAAGGACCAGTCATCAGTTTTAATGCAGCTACCACATTACGCAACTTTTGTTTATGGCAACAAACACAGAATGTTCTTGATGATGCTCACCCTTCCCACCATGATACTGCAGTTCTTATCACTAGGTACAGTTTTATAAATATAATCCTTCTAACTTGCATGATCACTGATCACTTCATGACACTTTAATACTTTATCAATTATACACAGCAGTATTCTATAAGAACTTGAATTACAAGAGATACTATCGAATGCAAGCATTCTTCTATTCTTTCAACACCAATTGATTCCTTAGGAAATTAACAATGTTAGGTTGTTAAATAATGGTTTGACCTAAACAACATAATTACCTTATTATATTAGTGACAGAATAAGAGAATTAGGAAAAATATTTAGAAGTTAACATAGTTAAGGAACTGAGAACAGGTTTTGTTCATTCCCCACATGATCAGTTGGAAAAAAACAGCTTTAGAATATTTGTTTGTCTGATAAAATAGTTCTTTTAAAAATATCAATCTATTCCTTGTTTTGATGCTTAATGCATGTTTTAATTACTAGGCAGATTTTGCTAGGGGTTCTCCTCAAACATCTAATTATATGATAAACAGCTTCTGCTATTATAAAATGATTATCCATTTTACAAGTACCACTACATGTTATTAATTCACACTTTTGTTTCAGTGACACTGATCCTACCAGAATATTTAGATCCTGGATTTGTTTTGTTATTTTTTTGTTGGTTGGTTGATCAAAGGAAATAAATCTCTCACTTGAGGATCATACTTGGAGCTATCTCAGCATTCTAGATTCCTGAAATGAAAACCTTTAGTCCATGTATAACTGGGGACATATATTGCATGTGCTTTGTCTCTTTGCAAAACTAAAGCAGAATTGACTTAATTTTATACACAGTATTATATTATTAGTCCACAGTTCTGCCCTGGATCTAAAGTGGATTGTAGTTAGAGGCCAAGCAGCAAAGACTGGAGATAACAGATTAAAGATAGGAGGAGAAAAGGACTATAAGAAGAAACTATAAGGAAAGAGATAAGGAAACTGTCAAATTGAATGGTTAGGGAAAGAATAATGCAGAGGCTAAAAAACTTAACCTACTTGATAATATCTGAAAACATCATTGTTTTCCAGCAGAGAATAATAGCTGAGGCTCATAATGACATTGAGACATCAAAGAGTAAATTATGTTAGATATTACTGCATAAATAAAGGCAGAGGGGTGAAAAATAACACTTAGAATGCTTTGCATTGAACTTGGTTAAGCTAAAACTATTTACAGTGGTAGCTGTAAAACTATAAAAGTAATTGCTTTTATGTAGCACCCATTGCTTATTGTTATGCACAAGTGGTGCATTACTCTAGATCATTGGTTCCCAAGTGGTGGTCCTGTATTCCTAGGTTACTGCTGGGCCATTCAGGATACAAGAGAAATAATCAATAAGGATGAAAGAACAAGTAAAGTAAAAAAATGTAAAAACTTTAGTTATGGAACAATAAATGTTAAGTTTGAATCACTGTTAATGGAGACACTTCAAAATTAGATCACATTGGAGAATGATGATTGGTGAGGGCCTGGCTATGAACCTTTCCCCCAAACACTTTTTCTACCAATCACTACTCACTACACACAGTTTCAAACCAATCCATTTGTGGCATTTCTAGAACTTCCCCAAACATGTAAATACATCAGTAGCCAGACTGATCAGTTTAGTTATTGACTGAATAAAAGTGAGTTGTCTTTAATCATGATTAAAGTATTTTTTATTTAATGTTTAAATACTTGATCATTATCAAAATTTAACTCTATCATGAATATTGTAAAATTAAATCTGTGGTTTTTACTTGTAGTAATTTTTCTTTCCTAATTTATTACCTAATTCCCACAATTTTACATTAAGATAGGTACTGAACAAAAGTGTCAGTATTTAAAAACAGCTGTTTTAGTAACAAGGGGTACAATTTATAGAAAGGGGTTTAAAGGGGGTACACAAGTGGAAAAAGGTTGGGAACCACTGCTAGATTTAAATTTATTGAGAGTTTAAGAACTGGATTTGGCAAGTCAGTTTGTAGTAATAGTCACATCATAGTTAAAGCTTCTTTATCTTGTTTGGGCTTGTTGCACAAATATTTTCTGATGTTGCTTCAAAATAAATCTTTTGTTTTAAGGGAAGACATTTGTGGAGCTAGAGAGAAATGTGACACATTAGGTAAGTTATTTTGTAAATAAATATGGCTTATATAATTGTTGACTGATTAAGATAATATAGATTATTTTTCTTTTACATTTTAATCATTTTGATCAGTTGTCTTGATTTAGTTGTCACTGTTACTTGATTCTGTTTCTGTAAATATCAATTGACATATTTTAGTGTTTGTTATGTATTATTTGATTCATGTCAAATAATACATAATAACCTCTGTGTCAATTTGAAGCAGAGTAATAAAATGAATTGCCTTGAATCCACCACCAGATTTAAGAGCTAGAACAGGATCAATACTATTGTATGGTTTGTGCTAAATCCTTATTTTATTGCCTTATGTTTTCCCAAGAGGTGGCCAATTCTGTCAGTTTTGTCTGTGCCACTTCCTTTTATTTTTTGAAAAATATTTTTATTACATATATCTGTGTTCCTAAAAGAAATTGTTTGATTTTGGTTCTTTTTTGGGCTTTGTGGTTATAGGTCATTCATACATTTTCACTGTTGTGTAAGGTTTTACCCATGGTTCACAGATGTCCTGTATCCTGTCAACCGATATTTGGGCTGATTACACTGCGTTCTATTATTAACTTTACTGTAAGAGCTACAGTATATTATTACGATTAGAATTGCAATTTTCAACATTATGAGATTTATCAAATTATTTTCTAAAGTGGTTGTACCAATTTACACTTTTATAAATAGTGTATCAGCATTCCTTTTGATTATGCAAGTTATCTTCATATTTCTCATTTTTGCTAATCTAAATGTAATATATTTCATTGCAGTAATAATTTTTAGTTTTCATGACTACTAATACATTTAAGCATCTTTTCATATATTTACTGGACATTTATATTTTCTGTAAGGAAGAAATGAAAGAAACATTGCCCATTTTTCTGCTTCAGTGTTTGTCATTTTCTCACTGTTCTTAAGTGTTTTTTATAACTTCTTTATACCAAACCCTTTTTGGTTTATATGTAATGCAAATATGTTTTTTACTTTATTTTTAAAAATTTATTTATTAAATTTGTTGAGGTGACATCTGTTAGCAAGATAAGTTTCAAGTGTACAAATCTATAATACATCATCTATGTGCTGCATTGTGTGCTCACCACCCAGTCAGTTCTTTCATCACCTATATCTTCTAAAAAATTTGTTGCTAAGTCTTCATTTTGTGTGTACATGAGAGAGAAAATGTATAATGTAGCTGAATTTTAGAGTTAGAAATTTTGTATCTTATTTAAGAAAACATTTATAGCTCAAAGTCTAAAGATGTTGTTTTCTTATAAATATTTAAAAATTTGTCCTTTTATATTTAAATCTTTAAATCATTTGATACATTTTTTTTTAATGTGGTATCAGATAGGGATATAGCTTTGTTAGTTTCTTTTCTATTTGGATAACCAGTTTCCTTAGACCCTGCATTAAATAGTTTATCTCCTTTCCTTAGAATCCACAATGTCATGTAAAATTTATATATGCACTGGTGATTGCAAATCATCTCACCATTCCATCAGTCAATGCTTTTAATTTAGTCCATACACATCATTTTAATTTTATAGCCCTATAATAAATCATAATAATTGGTATGGTACAGAATTCCACCTTATTTTCTTTAAGGGTATTTTGGCTGTTTTGGACCTCTGCTCTTCTATGAAACTTTTAGACTACCATGTCAAGTCATTTTAAAACAATTAATTATCCATTTATGTAGGTGTTTAAAAATGTCTTTCAGTAGGATACATTATTTTCTTTCAAGCCTGTCATGCAAACTTTTGTTAGACTTCTGTCTTTTAACTTTAGATTCATTTTTTTTTTTGTAATGCAGACATTTTACTATTTGTGAATTATGGTAGTCATCCTTCCTCTTCCTTAATCCTTGTAAATTTCAATTTTTTTTAGTCTTAGAGCAAGATTAAAACCTCTTGTAGAATGAATGTTGAATAGAAGTGATAATAGTAGCATTTTCCCCCTTAGATTTTAAAAGGAATATTTGTAAAGTTATACATTAAGAAAAATATTTGCCATAGGTTCTGGGCAATAAACTTATTCTAGATTTATGAGCCTTTAAAAAAAATAATGTATGCTTTACTGCCCTTGAAATTTTTGTACATATTGAAGTGACCATATGATTATTATATCTTAATCTGGTGAATTCCTTTTATAGATTTTCTAATGCTAAACCAATCTTAATCAGTATTTTTTATTCCTTTTTAAAAAAACATACAGCTAGATTTATTTCATGCATATATTTTCAGGAATAAATGACCATTTATCATATTTATCTAATTTTGATACCAAGGCTTTAGTCACTTTATAGGATTGGTTGAAATGTATTATTTCTTTGCCCATTCTTTGGAAGATTTTATATAATATTGAAATGATTTATATTTTGAAAGCTCGGGTGATCCCACCTAGATAACCATTTGGGTATTATGTTTTCTTTGTGCAATAATTCATGTTATAATCATGCTTCATTTAACATAGATTAAGTGCCAGGTGCTAAGCATATAACATATCTTTGCTCAATTATCATGATGATTGAATAATAGTATAATGCCTGAAAACTAAAAAAATTAAATTCATAGATTTATAAAGTTTCATGCTATTTTCTTATTAGTCATTCTATTGCCAGATTAACCATTCATTGCCTCTCTTACTGTTCACCTAATGTAGCCGAAAACTTTATCATTCCTATAATAAATAGTCTTTTCCTTTTCCCGTTTTATAAAAATTGCTTGCTCACTCTGTGTTTTTGGAATACTTTCTTTAGTAAAGGCTTCCAAAAATTTGTTTAAAAGACTTCAACTGCTGCCAAATCATTTTTCCTTTACCTTACAAACAGTTCTTATTACTATTAACAACTTTGTATTCATTGCTAAGTAATAACGCCAATGGTAAATGCTTTAAAACATAGTTCTTACTCTATGCTTTGGTATTTCTTGTTTTGATGAAACTCAAAATTGAAATTTTTCAGGTTTAGCAGAATTAGGTACCCTGTGTGATCCTTTACGGAGCTGCTCTATTAGTGAAGAAAATGGACTCAGTGCAGCCTTTACCATTGCCCATGAACTTGGGCATGTGTAAGTACCTTCTGTCACCTCCGGGTTGTGCCTTCATTTCATGCAGAATGCCTAAAAGTCCATCTTCAGTGGAATCATTTAGCACCTTTATGTCTTTAAAATATATTTTTAGTATAATTTTTATCCCTGAAATGCTAACTCTGGCTCTTTTGTGATCCATGTTAGGTCAGACAGGCTGCACAGATCAACAGACTAAGCAAAGAACTAGAACTTGGGAATTCTTTTATTTCATTTACTGTATTGGATTACATGACAGCACTTCTGGCCTCTATCTCTTGTTATACTATACATGACCAGGTACTGTCCTCTACCATCTTATGGGAGGGCCTACAGGGGATCCTGGGCAACTCCCCAAAATATTAATATTTATAATACCAGTTCCAGCAGAGAATGTGGCACGTGTGAATTTATTAATAATTAAGATTTTTAAAAAGAGTTTTCTCCCAGATCTGTAGTTGTGAAAATTTGTGGTTCTCCTATCTGTTCCTACATTATTACAAATTCTACTGGGGCTCTAAGCTCTGAGAATGGAGGCCGTGATTCACAGTGATTGCCTTGGAGCTCCTGGAAAGTCAGTAACCCCTATACAAACTCATCCTCTGAAAAAGGGTTCCAAATGTACCCCCAGAACTCCTGGGATTGCTTTGGTATCTGCTACTACTAAGGAATTGAGACTAGAGTTGTCTCTCTTTGACTACATTTCCTTTTCCTGGTCATGGCTTGACATCATTAAAGTATTCAGCTGGAACAATTTTCAAGTGGAACCATTTTTATTAAATAATGCCTTTTCAATTCCCTTTCAGGATGGTTATATCTCATGAGCATCAGCAAGATGCACTTTCAGATTTTTAAGTTGTGTCTTGAAGTAGAGGGTAGGATTAGGAGCATAACTCAGGGCCATCTGAGTAGGTAAATGAAAAGTGCTGTTTGCTGGTTTTCAAGGCTCTTCTGGCAGAGTGCCATCTTAGACATTTATTTTCTTTCTGAGAAACTCTAGGTGTCTTTAGAATATAGGTAAGTAGTTTAATTAAAAGACTGATTTAAATACACAGTTCAGCAGGCAAAGACTTGAATCAGGTGATTTCAGTGTTCTACCTGTGAGTTTATAACTTGGGTCCTCAGAAGAATGCATGGAATCTGTTGCTGGTTTGCTAATTATTTAAAATCAGTGATCTTGTTGTGAAGATTTCGTTGCTTATAGGAATGTTTTTATTATTCCAGTTCTATTGATAGACCAGAAACAGTACTTAGGCTGTTTTATATAAAATAGATGAATATTATAAAATGATAAGGAATTATGGATTAAAGAAGCTTTTCGATACTGCAGTAGTAGTCAGTGGTCTAGAATTTAGTGTGGTATGTGTAATATATCCATACATCTCCTAGGACAGAAGTCCCCTACCTTTTTTGCAGCACGGACTGGTTTTGTGGAAGATAATTTTCCACGGATCAGGGTGGGTGGGGAGGAGGATGGTTTCAGGGTGATTCAAGTGCATTACATTTATTGTGTACTATTATTATTATTAATTATTATTATTATTATTACATTGTAATATATAATGAAATAATTATATAACTTACCACTATAAAGCCTGTCACCAGATGAAGCTTAATTGTCACTTGCCACTCACTGACAGTTTTGATACGAGTCTGCAAGCAACTGATTATGGTCTCTGTGCAAATTCCTCTGCTAATGTTAATCTGTACTTGCAGCCACTCCCCAGTGCTAGCATCACTGCCTCAGCTCCACCTCAGATCATCAGGCATTAGGATTCTCATAAGGAACGTGCAACCTAGATCTCTCGCATGCACAGTTTACAATAGGGTTCATGCTCCTATGAGAATCTATTGCCCTCGCTGATCTGACAGGAGGTGGAGCTCAGGTGGTAATGTCAGCAACGGGGAGCAGCTGTAAATACACACGAAGTTTAGCTTGCTCACCCACTGCTTATCTCCTGCTGTGCGGCCTGGTTCCTAAGAGGCCATGGACCAGTACTGGTCTGTGGCCCAGGGGTTGGGGACCCCTTTCCTATCATATACATGTTGAAAACTGAAGGTATTTTTATGTGAATGCTTTTTGCATATTGGGATGAACTGATGATCCAGGATCCAAATATCTGATTATTTAGATTCAGATCCCTATCAAAAGACTGTGCTACTTATCAAAGTTATAATCTAGAATTTCTCAGAGATCATGTGCTTCTAAACAAAAGATAACCTAGTTTTATAATGCTTTGTGGAAAGATCAAGAGTACAATGCAGTCAGATTTATCTGCATTTTACATTATATTATAAATGCAGATTTGTTACTAATGTTGTATATACATATTTAATATTCTTTTTTAAGTGTTTGTTTTTACTTGTAGGTTTAATGTTCCACATGATGATAGTTTTAAATGTAAGGAAACTGGAATTAAACATCAATATCATGTGATGGCTCCAACTTTAAATTACCATACCAGTCCTTGGACCTGGTCAAAATGTAGTCAGAAATACATCACTGAGTTCCTAGAGTAAGTCTGATGTTATTTCAGCTATATTGTTGAACATTTATTAGATTATAAAATTTGAAATTTGTATGTTTTTTAAAGTGGTTCAATATTTGTTTTTTTATTGTTTAGATTTAAGCTTACTTTTACTGTTCAAATGGATGTTTAAAAACATGAAAATAGTTACATGTATTTCACTCCTAAACAGTTTTTTTTTTGAGGGGTGTGTAGTTGATTCTTCTTTTAGGTTGGGCTCTCTATTATGATGAAAACTCCTTTTGAGAGGAGACTTGATGGGAATCACAGCTTCCTTGAGTTGTATTTAAAATTTTTTAGAAGCCACTAGGTAATATTTTGAGAGGAGTTTAATTGGCTCCAGTTTGAGGTGTGCTTGAAGGACAGAGAATAGCTCAAGTTCAGATGATGAATATTTCAAATAGTTCTCTAAAGCCACAGGGATGTGGAGACTCTGGGTTTACATATTCTTTTGGAGGCTCTTCCCAGTTCTGAAGAGGGGAGGCACCTCTAGATTTTTCTTCCCTCAACTGTCCATCTCCTACCAGGTTTTTCCATTTCCAGTGGTATTTCTATCCTAGTTACTAAAACTTGTCCAAAAGGCAAGGCCAAACTTTTTGCAGGCAATCTTTTCTGTATAAGACTGTTTTATTTCTCTATTACATATTGTAATCACCAACTTATGTGGTTTCTAGTTCTCTCTCTTTATGAAAACTATGGGAATAAATGAAACTATGCTTTGAAATATATGTTCATAAATATGTCCCATCATGAAATCATCAGTGATTATTTATCGTTTTTGGGAGCTTGATTTAAAATTGCAACATGATTGCATGTAGCTTTGCTCAATGGCTAACTGAGGTATTGATTGAAAATATCAGTGGATGTGCTTGTTTTTGGAAGGGTGGTATTACCGTGATTCTCTCTAGGCAGAATTTTAAAAGTTACACATTCTTTTCTTTACAAAATTTGATATGTCCTTTTAGCTAGTAAGAATTTCCAAAAATTTATTTATTGCAGTGGAACAAATGATTGTTTTGTTTTTTGTTTTTTTGTTTTGTTTTGTTTTTAACCTGATTAGAGTGGCTGGACTTTTCACAGAGCTTTCTGTAGACTACATATTGCCTGACAAACTATGAGTAACAACACATTTTACCTGCTATTTACCACAGGTCTAAGTTCTTTAAATATGTTATATACTCTCACAACAACTTACAGGGTAGATATGAGCACTCTCAATTTACAGAGGAGGAGACTTAGGCTCAGGGAAATTAAATAACTTCTCCATATATCTTGGGATGTGGTGGAACCAAAATGCAAACTCCCAAAGCTGGCCTGTGTTATATTCCTTTCTTAAAAACAAACAAACAATAAAAACCTCTGAGATAGAGACAGCATAATACTTTTTGAAGTTCCTTTGTTTTGTACTCTCTCATATGATTTGAAAACTTATTTTTATTTTTATATTTTGACTATTTGAACATTAGATATAAGGCATTACTGTTTGATAGCAAAGTAGACAAAAAGCGTAGTGTGATCAACATATAAAGGTATGTTTTATAAATTATATTCTGATTTAAAATTGTACCTTCAAGACAGTTGTGGGGCTCAGACGAGAACAAACACACAGAAACATTCTTTGTAAACTGAAGTTTTTTTTTTTTTTTACTGATTTTGACATGAGCTCAGTGTTAAATTACGTAAACGTACCGCTATTCTCTTTGAAAGTGTAGAGCTACAGAAAATGGGATAAATAATCTTATTTTGACATGCATCTTTATGTAGTCATAATATTTTATTTTCTGTCATTGGTACAGTACTGGTCATGGGGAATGCCTCCTTGACAAACCAAATGGAAGAATATATGATCTGTCTTCACAGCTTCCTGGATTAATGTATGATGTAAACAAGCAGTGTGAGCTTATGTTTGGTCCTGGATCACAAGTGTGTCCCTATTTGGTAAAAATAAATTTTGTCCTTTTCATTTAATATCTACCATAAAGTTGTTGATAGTATATATTTCAAAATGTACATTTATTCTCTTGAGGAGAAGGGGAATGAATATATCTTAAAATGTTTTAAGTGTTAAAAAAAAAATCTGGTATTTGCCAGAAAGGGGTTAAAAAAAAGGGAAACAAACTAAAATTTATTGAGTATTTCTTATATGCTAGGTCCTGTATTAGGTACTTAAAAATTATCTTCATTAACTCTCACAGAAAATCCAATGAAGTATTTCCATTTAGAAAACAAAGCCACACAGAGGTTTTTGAAAATTAAAAGCTTTTAAATGTTTACTTTTAAATATTTTGGGGATGGGGGAGAAAATTATGAGAGACACTTTTGTATTTTGATAATGAGTTGTATTAAAGGCTCATGGAATGTAATTGACTGTTAACTGTATTTTGCTGTGTATAATGTATATGTTTTTGCTCAAATTTGCTTAAATTAGTACATGAATAGTACTAATTCATATATATATAAAAAAAATATGTATATAAATAAATATATATATAAATGTTTTAAATTTTTAAGTTTATGCTTATGAGTTAAAAGTATAACTCTAGAAATCAATAATGATATCTATATGCAAAATAATACCCTGGAATCTGATAATTTTTTTATATAAAAAAGTTATACATAAAATTCTTGTACCATATATGTTAAAAAATAAATGCTACAATTCCTTTCTAATACAAAACACAAGTACCTTAATATAAACAAATTAAAATGAAAGATTTTCCCCCCCCCTGAAAGTTTGGGCCAAAAAAGTGGGTGCGCGTTATACACAGAAGCACATTATACCTAGCAAAATATGGTACATAGATTTGAATTTGAAGGACTAAAATTTGGTGCCTGTTGTTTAGTTTTTCATTAAACTATTTATAAATTATTTTGAGGAATTTACATAGATTAGATACAGTACTTGATTATGAGGATCATTGAAGCAGAAATGCAACCTTAGTTATTCATTTAAGTAAAGATATATTCCCCAAGGTTCAGTTAGGAATCTGCCACATAAGAAATGCCATAGAATAAATGCTTGTTGAATGAATGACAGTTACTTAACAGTCAGTGTACGGATATAAAAAGCATATTCCACATAGTGAATACTGTTCCTAAGATCTCAAATTTATAATCCCAAACTTAATAAACCTTTAAACATCCACTATGAAGGGGGAAGATTTACCTTCAATTTTTGTTATAAAAGATATATTTCTTTCCTACTTAATTTAGATACTAAATAAACTTTGAATTAAAATTCAAAAAAGAAAGGAATTAACTTGAGTATAGCTCCTGTGAGCCTCCATGGATTTTTGTTTCTTGTGAAAACTTCAGAGCCCTTTGTTCAAAAGTTGAAAGTCTGCATCATATTCACAAAGTAGGAAACCAGTATACATTATACAGTATTTCTATGCACATTATTCATATATTCCATCATTGGATCAAAGCAGGCTTTTGGAGACTCCTTGTGAATAACATCGAACAACAAAAAGTCCTTAAGAAATATGTGTGCCTTGCAAAGACAGAACAATGTTTCACATATATTTCTATTCCAGTTTATCACTTCCATTGTTCAATGTATGATGAAAATCTAAAAGTTTTTAGAAACTAATTGTTGCCATTTTATGTTTAGGGAAAAATCCGTGACTAGAACTTAGTAAAGATTTTTTTTTTTTTTTGCTGATTATTTCCAGCTCTGACCATGAAACTGGGAACTTTATAAGATCATCTTATAAACTGATGCATTATGCTGAATTGATGTGGTGGTCATGGCATTGTTTTTACACTTGTTTGCCTGCTTTTTGTTACTGTGCAGAAACAATGTAGACGTCTCTGGTGCACGAGTGCAGAAGGAGTTCACAAGGGCTGTCGTACTCAACACATGCCACTGGCAGACGGAACAAACTGTGGTCCTGGGATGGTAGGTTTTCTCGAAGGGTGAGTCTTGTCTCAAGAGATGATCCAAGGATGTGATTGCTCTGCGTTTCAGCCCTCTTCATTTTTCACTATCAAATCTTGTTCTGCTAGTTCAATTCATATTGTTGTAAGAGTATGCTGTCTAATAAAATTTTCATTTTACTTTTTTCAAGATCTACCAAATGAATATTAAAATTATATTCCATATAATTTTACCATATAAATTACCATATAAATAGTTACATGGATATACAGTTATCTAAGTATGCTATAGCCTTGTTTTTAAAAATGAGTATAGACATAGAGGTCCTAATAATTCAGCAAATCACCAAATTTAAGGATATTACTATTATACACATTGTGTCCCATAAAATTCAGTTAAATATAACTGAAAGTTTTAAGTGGCTTCTTCAGATCTTTATTGATTCCAAACATATTAAAAAATATTGTACCCCCCAAATAGACTGCCTATAATACTACATCTTTACCATTCTAACATCAGTCATGACCTTCTGTAAATCTGCCAACATGATGTTGAGCGATAGGGCTCGCTGTGATAATGACATATGAGTTGCATGTGAGGATGAAATCAGAATGTATTAATACTGGGTTATGGGCCTTCGTGGCCATTGTTGTCTGCAATGACAAGTTTTAGTCCCTTAGCCGCCTCTGAGCTACCCTGGTGCAAAAGCAACGCTTGGTGGGAACAGGCTGGCTTGTGCTCCCTCAGTTCAGTTCACTAGCTGAACTTGGGGCGTTACCACCTGTTGTTTCATCAAAATATTTGTACCAACTCCTGCCTTTCTCTTGCATCACTTTTCCATCAAAAGGCATGTATTTTCCATGATATCATTCCCATGACAAATGAATTGTTTATTAATATTAAAGTTTGGAACTTCAGCAATTTTTTGCAGTAGCTGAACTACTCCTTGAAATGGTTTAGCACTCACATTATTTTAGGATCAAAATTCTATTGGATGTCTTTAATTCATATATTTAAGCTAGAACTGAATTTTAAAATGTATCTCATTTTAAGGATATTCTATTTTGAGGATAAAAATTTATTAAAAATACTTTATTTCTTCTCACTTCTTGGGACCACTGCTAGTAATGGCCTTTTTGGGAGAGGTGAGGTGGTTTGGGGAGTGGGGTTTGTGTGAGTTACTGGTTATCTGAGGGTGAACAGAGAAACAAAATTTCTGTAAGATCTGAATACTACTGGGCTGCTGATATTGGATAGACTTACTCCAAGTTGCTCACCTGATTAGAATCTAGAATTGGGTCTTAGTGCTTTAGCAAATTTTGAAGTTAATATATTGCATGGTTCTTCAGGCTTGATTGCATGTGGCTAAATATATTTTAGTGACTGATTTATTTATAAATATCAAAAGATACACTATATCTTATTTTTTGAGCAGTATAAGTCCAGTCTAAGCATAAACATGATTTTTAAAAAATTGAGATATATGAGTAAAAATGCATAGATGTTAAGTGTACAATTTTATAGGTCTTAAGAAATGCAGCTGTACATATAGGTTCTGACAATTGAGTTCGCAAACTTGCCACTAGGCACTTACATTAGCAGCACTACAAACAACTGGGTAAGGTGTCATAACCTTGGTGCGTCTGTGTCTCACAGCTGTTTGTGTCGATGTGTGGCGGTGTCTTGCTGAGTGAGGTTCATTATTGTTATGTGTTTTTGTGTGCTGTCACAAGAATGTCGGAGCTTGAATTAGAGCAATGAACAAATATTAAATTTCTTGTTAAAGTTGGCAAGAGTGAAAGTGAAATCAGGGACTCAGTCTAAGTTTATGGGGATAATGGCATGAAGAAAGCCACAGTATACAAATGGATTAAATGCTATTCTGAGAGGAGAGAAAATGTCACTGACGAAGAGAGGTCAGGGCAGCCAGTAATGAGCAGAACTGATGAAAACATTGCAAAAATTCATGGAATTGTGCACCAAAATTGTCAGCTGACTGTGAGAAGCATAGTAGACCAAGGAAACGTGAATAGAGAAACAGTTAGGAAAATTTTCACTGAAAATCTTGGCATGAGAAAGGTGTGTGCAAAAATGGTGCCAGAGGAGCTCACCAATGAACAAGAGCAAAGGAGAGTCAAAGTTTGCCAAGACCTTTAGGAGAGACAAGATGGTGTTTTGTGCCATGTTATCAGTGGTGATGAAACATGGGTGTACCAATCTGACCATGAAACACAGCATCCAAATGCACAATGGAAGTCAGACAATTACCCATGAACAAAAAGTCCTGTCAGTCCAAATCGAGAGTAAAACGATGCTGCTAAACTTTTTTTTTATATCAAAGCGATTGTTTATTATGAATTTGTACCAACTGCACAGTAACCAAACTTACTATTTGGGAGTGCTGAAAAAAGGCTGCATGAAAAAGTTAGACAAAAACAACCTGTATTTTTTGCCAACAACTCATGGCTCTTGTATCACGACAACGCACAGCTCACACAGCACTGTCTGTAAGAGAGTTGTTAGCCAGTACACAAATAACTGAATTGGAACACCCTTTCTACTCTCCTGATCTGGTTCCATCGACTTTTTTCTTTACCCAAAGATTGAAAGGAAGACATTTTGATGACATTTAGGACATCAAGAGTCATATGATGATAGCTCTGATGACCATTCCAGAAAGAGTTCTAAAATTGCTATAAAGGGTGGACTAGGTGCTAGTGTCAGTGCATAGCATCCCAAGGGACATACTTTGAAGGTGACTGTAGTGATATTCAGCAATGAGGTATGTAGCACTTTTTCTAGGATGCATTAGCAAACTTAATTGTCAGACCTCGTGTAGTCAACTGTGCAATCAAGATTAGAACATTTTTGTCACTGTAAAAATTTCACTTTTGGTAGACAGTTTCTCTTCTCTCCAGACACAACTGTTCTTATTTCTATCATCTTCATAGATTAGTTTGTCCTTTCTTGATTTAATGTAAGTAGAGCTATATAGTATACCCTTTTGGGGGCAGGGGAGGAAGCTGTGAGTGGGTCAGACTTCTTTTGTGCAGCATAATGTTTTTAAGTTTCATCCACATTTTGCGTATTAGTACTTCATTTCTTTATGTTGCAGTTTAATTCAGTTGTACAAATGCACCATAAATTGTTTACTCATTTTACTATTAATGGACACTTGGATCATTTCCAGTTTTTGGCTGCTTTGAATAAAGCTGCTATGAGCATTCTCGTACAGGTCTTCTTGTGTATGTTTGCATTTCTCTTGGTAAATACCCTAAGTAAAATTGCTGGGTCATGGTGTAGGTGTATATTTAATTTCATAGGAGAGTACAAAACAATTTTCCAAAATGCATGTACCGTTTTGAACTCCCTGAAGCAATGTATGGAAGTTGTAGTTGCCCTGCATTCCTTGCAAATTTTTGATACTGTTAGTGTTTTAACAAAATCTTAGCCATTCTAGTGGATGCAAATTGAAATCTCATTATGGTTTTAATTTACATTTCTCTGATTATTACCAGTCTTAAGCACCTTTTTATGTGATTATTAGCCATTTGAGTATTTCCCCAATGACATGGTATGGTGGGCATGGATTTACTGGAATTAAGATAAATGTGAGACCTGTTTTAAAGCCCATGTAGATTAAAAGCAGAGGTGGTTTTTGGGGTAACAATGTGTGGACCATGATAGATACAAATTCCCTTTTTTAAATTAATTGAAGATAGTGAGCCCCTATGCATTAGCAATATCCCATATTAAACTGACCTTTTATTTAAGGGAAATTTTAAACAAATGTCCTGTAATTTTGCCTTAACACTCTTCTTTAGTCCATTTATCTTGTAGCTACTTTACATGTAAGACTATCTGTAAAATGCTTTTGCTAATGAATCCATTTGTGTGAAGAGAAGGTGAATCCTTCTGACAGTGTTCTACTACATGATGAATAGTATAACTTCTATTTTTTTCCTCTGATCTCTCTCACATGCACACAGAGAAAGCAAACACACAAGAGTCCATGCAGAGATTATTGAAATGTTTCTGGAAGATGCTCACAAAATTTATAAGCATATAGTGCATTCTATTCTAAGATTTTATTTTTGTTAACTCTTAATGTGGCTTTCTTATATTGAATGATTTGTTCTAATGGATGGCACAAATTATTTTTTCCTTCTAATAAGCTTGCTTATAGGATTCATTTATTCAACAAAGATTTATTAAGGGCCTGCTATCTGATCAATACAGATCAATTCAACAGATTTAGAAGGGGCAGAGCAAGAGTTCAATTTGGGGTTGCTATGTTTGAAATAATTATTAGACATTCAAGTGAAGAAGAAGAAGCTGCTGTAAATATAGTCTGGAGTTCAGAAAATATCTAGACTGGGAGTGATTGTTGATAGCAAAGAATAAAAGGCCAAGATGTAAGCGTGGGGACATTCTAATATTAAGAGGTCAGAGAGAAGAAAAAACAGAAAAGAAACTGTGAAAAGTAATCAATAAAGAAGAAAGAAATCCAAGAGTGTGTGGAGCCCTGGAAACTAAGAGAAAAATAATGTATTAAGAAGAATAATTAGCTTTGTCACCTACAGCTAAGTCAATGAAGACAGAAACTGAGAACTGGCCATGGGTTATAGCAGGCATGTCCGACCTGCAGCCCAGGGTGGCTTTAAATGTGGCCCAACACAAATTCTTAAAAGATTATGAGATTTTTTGCAACTTTTTTTTTTTTTTTTTTTTTTTAGCTCATCAGCTATCGTTAGTGTTAGTGTATTTTATGTGTGGCCCAAGGCAATTCTTCTAGCATTGCCCATGGAAGCCAAAAGGTTGGACACTGCTAGGTTATACCCTTGTGGAGGGCCACTGGAGACCTACCACATGAGCAGATTCCTGGAGGGTGAGGTATAGAAGCTTGGCTGGGGTGGAGTTAAGAGAGAATATGCAGAGAGAGTTAGACAATCAGCATAAACAACCCTTTGAAGGAGAAACAGGACAGTAGCTAGTGAGGGTAATGAGTTCTAAGAAAAATCTTTGTTGTTTATGTGGCAGATGTGAGTATGTTTGTATGTTAATGCCAATATTCTAGTGGAGTGCTTTTCAAACTGTCTCTAGTAAAGAATCAACTTTTAAAATGTTCTGATCTCTTTTTTTTTGTACAAAATGATAAAAATGATTGACCAGAGAAATGAAATGAAAGAAGACATTCAAAATGTAAGTCAGATTTTCCTATAAAAAACAAAATGGCAGTTTCTCAAAAATTCAAAAATAGAATTATCATATGACCCAACAGTACCACTTCTGGGTATATATCCAAAAGAATTGAGAAAAGGGCCTTGAAGAGCTATTGGCACACTGATGTTTGTAGCAGCATTATTTAACAGTAGCTGAGAGGTGACTAACTCAACTGTCTATCCATAGGTGAATGAATAAACAAAATGTGGCATATACATACAATGAAATTGGATGCAGCGTGTTTTAAAGGAAGGAAATTCTGACACATGCTACAACATACATGAACCTTGAGGACATTATGCTTAGTGAAATAAGTCAGTTATAAAAAGACAAATACTGTATGATTTCAATTATATGAGGTATCTGCAGTAGTCAGATTCATAGAAACAAAACAGAACAGTGGTTGCCAGGGGCTAGAGGGAGGGGTGAATGGGTAGTTACTGTTTAATGGGTGCAGAGTTTCAGTTTGAGAAACTAAAGAGTTCTGTGGATGGAGGTGATGGTTGCACAACAATGTAATGTACTTAATGCCAATGAACTGCACACCAAAAAATGATTAAGATGGAAAACTTTGTGTTGTAAATAAAAAAATTAAAAATAAAACAAATATAAGCTGGTTTTAAAAATTATTCACTTTAATAATCATAAAGTTACTTTGTCAACATCTTATAAAAGTTTCTAAATGCTTATTCTCGATTTCTGTACTCATCTCCTCACAGACTGACAGTGACCAGTTCGTAGACCAGCATCAGTTCATGAGCCACATTAGCTTTCTTGTAGTGGAGACTGGGACGAGGATGATGTAGGAGAGATGAGAGAACTGATGGAGTGATGTTTTGAGTCGTGAGAAGGGATGAGATTCAGTGCATAGGTGGAGGGACTGACAATGGCTAGGATCCTGTATTTTTTATTTAAGCAAATAGGAAGGCACATTTGCTATTAGGTGGGTGGTAGGGGATTATGGCAGATTTTTCTGTAAGTTTCAATTTTCTTGAAAGTAAGCAAAGTGATCACTGAGACTTTGCATGATATGGAGTAGAAATTTAGCTAACAGAGTGATAGCTTTGCATAAAAAAACAAGCATGGATATATACTGTATTAATATAATATTTGCTTTTTAAAAAATAGTTTTTATTTTATTATCTGAGTTTTTTTCCATATGTATAGGCCTCCCTCCCCCAGGGAAACTCTAAATCTTAAAGAATAGGGGAAATTTTTATTCTTTGTGCATTCCATAGGTCTTACAGTTACTCTATAGCTTACAGATACGCAGTAAATATTCATAACATGGTGTTGAATATAATCACATCGGAATTAACATTTCACTTTAAATTGTATACATTTTGTTCTATTTATCTTTATGCTGCTATTGTAATTACTGTGATGTTCTGATTAGATATACATTAATCATTTCTTTTCGTGTTGTTTTTATAGCATTGCCACCGTGGGCTATGTGTAAACAAAGAAATGGAAACACGTCCTGTAGATGGTGAATGGGGACCATGGGGACCTTACAGTTCTTGTTCAAGAACATGTGGAGGTGGAATCAAAACCACAACCAGGCTCTGTAATCGCCCTGAGTATGTCTTTTTTATGTCACTGTAAATTAAGATTATCTCAAGGCACCAGAAAATAAACATCATTTTCATTCACTTCTAAACTGGAGGTCAGTCTATAAGTTTCCAAGATTCAGAAAAGTTATGGAATACTTTAAACTACATTACTTTATATCTTGGTAGATTCAGACCTTAAAAAAAAACAATTGAATAGATAAAAATAATCTTCAGAATCTGAGTTGAGACAGAGCTATTTTCTTTTTTTTTCAGATGTAGTATAAATTTGAGAAATAGTTATAATGACAGTAATATAATGGCATTTAAAAATTTACTGTTTCTATTGAAAGATCTGTTCTCCTTTCAACTGCATTTTGGCTGTTCTAGACAAAACCTAGTTTTGTCACTATGTTTTTACTTTTTTGTGTAATATGATACATCACATTTTCTTTCTCTGCTTCTTATGCTATAGATGCATCAGTGTCCTTAACTTGAATAAGTACTGAAGCATATTCCTCCTCATCACTATTTAAAAGAATTTAGAGATTCCATAAAGATTTTAAAATAATGTTTCTGTTGTTATATGACCTATAAATATTAAGCAATATGACACTTTTCATGTAAAGTCTATTGAGAGTGCATTCTAGCATCTCAGCAGGTGAATCTTGTTCATCTTGGCAGGCAAATTAGTTACTCTCGGAAAAGCTCTAGAATTTCACCCTGTATCGTTAAATACAATGGAGAGAGCCAAGAAGATTTTTTAATGCAGAAATGTGACATACTCTGAATAAAATCTGAGTTCATTTGAAGTTTAGAACAGCTAAATACTGCTAGAAGTCTTTATACTAAAAAATGCTGGAAATGGAGCTTTTATTTTCCAGCCTAAGTGGAAGCAGAGATGGATGGATATAGATTGATATCATGAAACTCTATGAACTGAGTGATAAATAAGATAAACATGACACAGATGCATATATGTAAATACACACATATATATTTAATGTGATATTATCTTTCCTTGTTATCATCTTCAGCTCACTTTTTTTCTTAACAAACTCTATTTTGAAATTTTAAAATGAATTCCCATTGTTAATTAGTTCCTTTTTACTTAAGTCATAAATATCATCCCTACCCTCCAGGCCACAGTACCCACTAATATGGATATTTTTAGTGTATTGGTGATAGAATTGCTTAAAAACAAGGTTGTGCATACTTTTGTTACATACATAGTGTTAGTGGGACTTCAGTGGTTTTTCAGAACCCGGAAAAGAATGGAAGAGTTTTAGAAGTAAAGGACAGGAATAACATTGTACTGATGTGCTTTAAAATGTAATAAATTTGACTAGGCCAAGAAACGGAGGCAAGTACTGTGTGGGCCGCAGGATGAAATTTCGATCATGTAATGCTGATTCATGTCCAAAAGGCAAGCAAGACTTCCGTGAGAAGCAGTGCTCTGATTTTGATGGGAAACATTTCAACATCAATGGTGTTTCTCCTAACGTGAGATGGCTTCCGAAGTACAGTGGGAGTAAGTAATTAGAATATTCTTGCTGTACAACTTTTTTGAAATTGTATTATTGTACATCAACAATTTGACTGCTTCTTACAGTTGCCGTAAAAGATCGCTGTAAACTCTATTGTCGGGTTGCTGGAACCACTAATTTCTACCAATTGAAGGACAGGGTTGCTGATGGCACTCCTTGTGGAACTGAAACAAATGACATCTGTGTTCAAGGCCTGTGTCGAGTGAGTAACATACTAAGTTTAGAGTGATTTTCAGAAAACTATTGCTGCTTTTACTTTCCACTACTTTCTTATAAATTTCGAAATGGCAACCTTTGGTGATGATCACACTCTCTGAATAGGAGTATCACTAGGAGACTTGTTTACTAGATGATTTTTTGCCATCAGGTATGACATGTGAAGCATTAAGATAAGTCTGATGATTTGGTTTTGCTTGTGGTAGTCAAAATCCAGATAAGGAGTGAGGTAAACTTCCTTAAAAACTATTAGGACATAGGGTTGTAAAATCCTTTTGCTGCTTCTAATGTGACTGTGGTGCTGTTGTTTTCTCCCTCTGTGTTAGAAGTGATGATATCCTCCATCCCTCTTTCTATTCCTGTCTCCTACTTCTTGGGTACACCCAACAAACATTTGCTCAGTAGTACTAGATGTCAGATAAAAGAATGGAATAGAACATTAACTTCCAAGGTGGTCAAGATTAGAATGCAGTGCTATTGGATGATCTGCAAGGTGGCAGGGGGATCTTGAAGAAAGAATGTCTTATTTATGGGTAGGTAGGTAAGGATTTGGAGAATGCTCATGGAGGGTGTGAGGCTTGACCTAATGATTGAGGATGAGTAGCTTTTAGAAAGGTGAGGAAATAAGGGACCAGGTTTGGGCTAGCTGATGGTGTTCTCTGCATTTTTGTTTCTTTTTTTTTTTTTTTTTTTTTTTTTTTTTTTTTTTTTTTTTTTTTTTTTTTTTTTTTTTTTTTTTTTTTTTTTTTTTCTCTTTTTGGTATGTGGGTAGCTCCCTGGCTGGGAATCGAACCCAGGCCGCAGCACTGACAGCGCCAGCACTGAAGCCTTAAGCCACTACACCATCAGGGAACTCCCCCATTTTTGTTTCTGAAGTTCTTGGAGATCTCTAGAAGGGTTAGGAGTTGAGCAAGAGATGTGATCTGCGTGTTAGAATCTTCAGAGTGTACTGGGTTAGGAGAAGATTGGAAATAGGTCAGAGGATTCTAGGTGAGGGTAGATGATAACCTGAATTAAAGCACACACATTGAAGATGGCGATTTCAAAAATGGATGATGAGTTTGAGAACTAGATTTGTGATTGCTGTCTAAAGAATGCATGTGCCATCTTATGAACTCATAACATTTGTTTAGGTGGAACTTAATAGGACCAAGTTCTCCCTATAATCAAACATCTATTACCAGTTACCTCCATGATAAAAGGCTTTACAAGTGGTAATGAGAAGTTCAAAGAAACTTAAAATAACTACACATTGGAAATAGCTTAAATCCCATAAAAGGGATACTCAGTGGCCTGAAAAACTTGTTTTACAGTTTAGTAGTACACATCTAAATTAACAGCAGAAAGTCTTATATAATGAAGGAAAAAAAAACCAATGATGATTATCTGACCGTATAGATGTGTACTACTTTCAGAACATACCTGGCTGAAATGGTAATTTTGGAAGTATTTGCCTTGTTTATAAAAATGCATGAAGTTTATGAAATTTCCTTTTCTGATCATTATTTAGGGGAGTAGTCCAAAGACTAGAAGTTATTGCAGTGTATGCAGAGGACACTGTCTGCATGGAGAAGCTCCACTTTTTCTCTTAAATGCATGAAACAAACCATTTATTTTCACCTTAATTATTTACTCATTTTTTCATAAACACTGCTTATTATGTTGGATATTAATTCTGGAGAAATAAACTGTTTCTTTCAAATGTGTTTGGGTTTATTCCCAGAGTTTTAATATAAGTTTTTTAAAAACTGAATCATGAAAGACATCTGTTTGTATTTATTTTAATATTATAAACATAATCATATTTTTGTCCTTTTTGAGTTATATTTCTTTAAAGAGTGGCTTTCAAATGATGGATATAGAAATCAATGTTAGTGTTTGTTACAATGTGGATCCCTAAGTTTTACCTCCAAGAGTTTTAATTCAGGAAATCGGGGTCTACCCTTTTAAGTGCCCCCCCATGTGATTTTGGTGCAGAGGGTATATGGATGACCCTTTGGAAAAACACTGCTTTTTTCAACCATGTGAACAGACGTGTGAAATATTGATGTACAAGAAGATCATTGGATGTGAAAACATCCTGCTGTATTGAATTTCCTATTAATTGAAAGAATATTTGTGAGAAGAGCTTTGTAAAGCACAATGTTTATTAGTCATTTTTATAATGTTGTTTGTAATTATTGTAATTTAAAGCAAGCAGGCTGTGATCATGTGTTAAACTCCAAGGCCCGGAGAGACAAATGTGGAGTGTGTGGTGGGGATAACTCCTCATGCAGGACAATGGCAGGAGTCTTCAACAGTGCTCATTATGGTAAGCTGTGGAGTTATTTTCCATTTTTTTCTTTTATTTGATGTAATAATGAAGTACGAGGTTAGACAATTAAGTTCGCCAACTCATCCTAGCATAAGTGCTACATACCTCATTGCTGAATATCACTATGGTCACCTTTGAAGTACTTCCCTTGGGAAGCTATGCATCAACACCAGTGCCTAGTCCACCCTTCAAAGGAATTTTGGAACTATTTCTGGAATGGCCATCAGAGCTGTCATTGTATTACCCTTGATGTCCAGAATGTCATCAAAATATCTTCTTTCAGTATTTCCTTTATCGTCAGGTAAACAAAAAGTCATTGGGGCCAGATCAGGTGAGCCGGGAGAGTGTTCCAATACAGTTATTTGTGTACTGGCTAAAACTCCCTCACGGACAGGGCCATGGGAGCTGGTGCATTGTCATGAACAAGAGCCATGAGTTATTGACACAAAGTTCAGTTTGTTTTTGTGTAACTTTTTCATGCAGCCTTTTCAGCACTTTGAAATGACAAACTTAGTTGACTGTCCAGTTAGTACACATTCATAATGAACAATGTTTCTGATATCAAAAAAGGTGGGCAACATAGTTTTAACTCTTGATTTGGACTGATGAAACTTTTTTGGTCATGGAGAATTAGCTGACTTCCACTGTGTACTTCGATGCTGTGTTTCAGGGTTGTAATGGTACACCCATGTTTCATCACCACTGATAACATGGCCCAAATCATTGCCTTGCCTCTCTTAAAGTTCTGGCAGACTTCAACTCTCCTTTGCTTTTGGTCATCAGTGAGCTCCTTCAGGACTATTTTTGCACACACCTTTCTCATGCCAAGATTTTCAGTTAAGGTTTTCTGAACTCTTTTGTATCAGTGTTTTACTTGGTCTGTTATGCTTCTCACAGTCAACCAACAATTTTGATGCACAATTCCACGAATTTTTGCAATGTTTTCATCAGCTCTGCTTGTTACTGGTCACCCTGACCTCTCTTCATCAGTGATGCTTTCTCTCCCCCCAGAAAAACATTTAATCCATTTGTACACAGCTGTTTTCTTCATGGCATTATCCACATAAACTTGGACTAACATGTTCCTGATTTCACTTCCACTCTTGCCAATTTTTACAAGAAATTTAATGTTTGTTCATTGCTCTAATTCAAGCTCGATGTCATCATGACGGCACACAAAAACATGCAACAACAATAATGAACACCACTCAGCAAGACACCACCACTAATGTCAACATGAACACAGCTGTGAGACACAAATATACCGTGGTTGTAAAACCTTCCCGAGTTGTTAGTACAGTGCTGCCAACATAAGCACATGGTGGCAAGTTTGCGAACTTAATTGTCAGATCTCATACATAATGAAGGTATAATAGGTTTATACCTTACAATAGGTATAAAGGTTTATTATTGTTTTGTCCACACTATTCCCTTATTTAAAAATTATTGTTAAAAATTTCCTAAATATAAAAGGTTAAATTTTATACCAGATGTATCCTTGAATTAATGAATTCACATGCTTGGGGCAAATCTGATTTTAAAAAATTTATTTGGTGCATAAATCCCCTGTTATTTGACAATGATGCGTAAATAGTCTTCTTGATTAATGGTGCGTTTTTACTAGTGTTCCTCTAATGTATATAATAATAACTTTTCTAGGAAACCTACTTTTAATTATTTTTCACCATCTGAACCACATATTTTTGTGGTCTATCTGTTGTTTCTTATTGATGATATATTGAAAATGTTCATTGAAAGTAAATGAAGCCATCAACTTAAATGTGGATTTGGAATTATTATTATATTTGGTTTTCCAGGAAGTATCTGAATTACAGATATAATTGATGTTTGGCTATGATTTCATTTTTCTTCAAGATTGTTGGGAAAATATAATATCCAATATTTTCCATTCTAAAATTTTCTGGGAAACAGCTTTTTCTTTTTATTGTAATAAAAGCAGACCTTTAAAACTTTTCTAGCAAAATAAAAATATACTCTTTTGCAGTGTTATTGTTCAGCTTTAGATTATGTTCACATGTGTTCAAACAGTTTAAGTTAGTATGAATTGCTTCATCAAAGCAGCATAATTTCAAACAAAATTTATATTTTATTTATATTAAAAGTATAGTACATTTCATTCTCTGTTGATGCTTATGAATCTGAGTTACTAGATGATTTGACATATTTTCCCTGTTGTTATGATTCATTATTGCATGGGAGCCGCACATATTTGATCCCCTTTTATAACCAATGGCACACATTTGTCAAAGTCTGGTGTATTCATTGAGAAAACATTTTCTTCTATATAAAACCACACTAAATTAGGATTGTATTTTAACCTTGCCACAATTGTACCATGAATTAATCAGTTTGCAAATGGAAAAAGATGTTAAACTCATTTGTAGGGTCCGAATAGCTTTTGTCGCATTACTGCCCCCTAGTGGTGGTCCTTATCTTGTCACTTTTGCCAGACCTAGGAGTTAACTTTCTTGAAAAAAAAATATAGCAAAGACAAATAGTGAAGATTGTAGGACTATTTTATAGAGAAAATATAATGAATAAAATTATTTTTGTAGACTGATACCCTATGAGGTCTGACAATTAAGTTTGCAAACTTGCTACCATGTGCTTACGTTAGCAGCACTGTACAAACAACTCAGTAAGGTGTCATAACCTTGATATACCTGTGTCTCACACCTGTGTTCATGTTGACGTGTGGTGGTGTCTTGCTGAGTGGCATTCATTATTGTTGTTGCATGTTTTTGTGTGCCGTCGCAAGAATGTTGGAGCTTGAATTAGAGCAATGAACAAATATTACATTTCTTGTTAAAGTTGGCAAGAGTGAAAGTGAAATCAGGGACACGGAGTCTAAGTTCATGGGGATAATGCCGTGAAGAAAACAGCTGTGTACAAATGGATTAAATGCTATTCTGAGGAGAGAGAAATCATTACTGATAAAAAGAGGTCTGTGCAGCCAGTAATGAGAAGACCTAACAAAAACAATGTAAAAATTTGTGGAATTCGGTGTCAAAATTGTAGGCTGACTGTGAGAAGCAAAGCAGACAAGTCAATATCAATAGAGAAATAGGAAAATCTTGTTATGAGAAAGGTGTGTGCAAAAATGGTCCCAAAGGAGATCACCAATGAACAAAAAGCAAAGAAGAGTTGAAGTTTGCCAGGCCTTTTGGAGAGGCAAGATGATGTTTTGGGTTATGTTATCACTGGTGATGGAACATGGGTGTACCAATATGACCCTGAAATAAGGCATTAAAGTGCACACTGGAAGTCAGACAATTCTCCACAACCAGAATTTTCCCAGTCCAAATAAAGAGTCAACAATGTTGCTAACCCTCTTTTGTTCATTATGAATTTACACCAACTGAACAGTCAACCAAGTTTACAATTGGGAAGTGCTAACAAGGCTATGTGAAAAAGTTAGACAAAAACTACCTGAACTTTGCGCTAACCATTCACGGTTCTTGCCTCACAGCAATGCACCAGCTCACACAACACTGTGAGGGAGTTTTTAGCGAGTATAAAAATAACTGTATAGGAACACCCTCCCTACTTACCAGATCTGGTCCTCAATGACTTTTTTTTTTTTTTTAACCTCAAAATAAAGGAAATATATGAAGCAAGACATTCTGATGACATTCAGGACATCAAAGGTTATATGATGGCAGCTCTGATGGCCATTCCAGACAGAGAGTTCCAAAATTACTTGGAAGGGTGGACTAAGTGCTATGCTAGTGTTGGTGCATGGCTTTCCAAGGGGAGTACTCCGAAGGTGATCATAGTGATATTCAGCAATGAGGTATCAAGCATTTTTTCTAGGATGATTTTGCAAACTTAATTTTCAGACTTCATATGACCGTATCCATATAGTGTTATATAGAATCATGAGACCATTTATCACCTTATATTTAAATGTGATGCCTTAGTTAAAAATAAGGCTGCTCTAAAAACAAGACTGCTCTAAAAATGTGAAAGGTTATCTCATAGCAGGGTTGCAGTTCTTTTAAGCTCTTTTAAACTTCATCTTCTTCAGTTTATTTAATATTTTTCCAAGTTAGTATACAAGAAAAATATCAGCTTCTTTATTTATGTATTAAATAGAAGAGAAATATTTTAATAAGGAAAATAAAAAAATAGAAAATTAATACTATAGTAAGTGAGAGCATTTGGACAACGTTGATGTGTTTTTGGCATATGGAAAATGTTCTTTCTTGTTTAATATATATTTAATAGTGTTTCCTTATCTTTTGATCAGTGCCAGTGTTGCTGACTTTGGTCTCATAAAATAGAAATATTATTTTCATTTCTCTCAAATAAACTTGTTACTTTTCTCTTGACAATTTGTT
Source organism: Lyroderma lyra (assembly GCA_004026885.1). Lineage (NCBI taxonomy): Eukaryota > Metazoa > Chordata > Mammalia > Chiroptera > Megadermatidae > Lyroderma > Lyroderma lyra. Next base: position 161,324 of record PVJL010000233.1, on the reverse strand, counting down.
AGTAGACAAAAAGATAATATAAAATTTTGGGGATAGCTATAGGGATTTCTGCTTACAGTAGAAACTAAAAACTTAAGAAAACTATGGTTCTCATTAGCTCACATTGTTTTGCTGTTTATTGAATCTCTGTTGTATACATATAGCAGTGACCAACTATTTTGATATATTCTGGATTTGTGAATAGCATTTGGAATCCTATATTTTAAAAAGCTACTAGGAAGTATAAAATGTGAAGGTATTAGTCAAATTTAAAAATGAATATGTCTGTTAAGTATTTTAGGAGCTAAAATACTAGCCTCAATCTTATTCTACGTTCAGAATTTCAGAAGTAAGAAAAATTAGGAAATGTCCTAAAAATGTCCAGCTCTGTATGTTTTGAGACAACAACCACTTTTTCTCAAGCCTTAGTAATTTGTATAATGCATTTATTAAAAAAGAATAAGCACTGGTATTACTTATCAAAGATGAAGTGAAATTATGTCTGACTATGCTAGTGAAATTTTTCAGTCATTCAGCAGTTATAGCCTCTGGGCCCTCTGTTCTTTTTGAAAGTTAACATGTATAAAATTATATTGCAGGTTATAATGTCATTGTAAAGATTCCCACAGGAGCAACAAACATTGATATTCTTCAGCACAGCTATTCTGGAAAACCAGAAGATGACAATTACCTTGGTAAACATTTCTAGTACACAGCAGCCAATATGTGGTTGCTGTGTGATTTCACGGAGGTCTGTAGTTGATATAAATTCTTCCAAGGCAAGAGGAGTCCCTTGACCCTGAACTTGCATCATCTGATGTGACAACTTATGTATGTTTTCTTCTTGAACAACATACTCCATCTTATATAAAAAAATATAGAACAAAGTTCTGAAAAGTAAATTTTAAGTTCTTTCCCATGAGAGTGTTTTAGATAACCGAAGGTTATATTCAGTTAAATTTGCATGTGTATTGAGAATAAAATCCTCTTCTGTTTTTTTATCTGAAATTAATTACAGACCTCTTTGGCATTCAGTGTTTAAAAGAATTTTCTTAAATGCTTTTCTACCAGGTAGGAAAAGAATTTAAATACAGTTTTTAAAAAAGCTCATATAGTAAAGACAGAAAGAGAACTATGGTCTCATATTTTTAGATGTTAATAAATATAGTCATAGTATATTGTCCTTTATCTGTTTCTAGAGTATAGATTTCACTTATTATTTATTTTTAGAAATTAGCTTTAGACTTAAGGAGTTTCACTTAAGCCTAAAGATGAAGAGAGTGCTTTGCAAACCTTTCCTTCCATCTGAGAAATATTTAGTATTGACTAATCTGTAATTCACCAAGCTAGAGGTGTAGAGCTGAAATTCAGAAAGTAATTGTTTTATTTTAATGAAATCTAAAATATTGGCTCAAGTAATCAATGCATATAACTAAGAATCTCAATCTATAATGAACAAATTATTTCAGGAGTAATATTTAACTGCATGAAGTCAAATGTAAAGGGAACAACTATTTAATGGATACAGGTTTCTTGGTTTCTGCTTTTTTGTGTGTGATGAAAAAGTTGTAGAAGAGGTGTGCTAGTTGCACAACATTGTTAATGTACTAAATGCCATTGAAATATTCACTTTAAAATGGTTAATTGTATGCTATGTAAACTTATATCACAATGCAAAGAAATTCTCAAAATCAAATATTTTCATTATCCTTTTAAATTTGATTGTAATGCTTTTCTTTAACTAAAAATATTACATAGGTGCATATCCATAGGTATGTATGCTAATATACTGTAGATGAGTAATTTAACATGTCTCTCTTAGGTTTCAAGTGTAGAAGTTTGTATCTTCTTAACAATGGACATCTAACTCTGACCACATTTAAAAATTAGAAATGTTCACCAATAAAGAATTGATATACTTTATAAGAGAACTGCTACTGTCAGTGTCAAAATCTAAATGGAAATGAACAAAATACACGTAAAATCATTATGAAACATCTATATTTATGAAATTTACTTTGGTAATTGAAAGTAGTGAAATGTATACAGTTTTTCTCAGTAAAGTTCTGCTTATATTTTTTAGTTTTAATGTAATCAGTACTTCTTTAAATAGGTCTATCCACTTTTGCTAAATAAAGTGCTGATTTACATAGAGGCATTTACATTTGTAGGATAAATGTAGAACTTGATTGATTCATCATTGTATTCAGTGTAATGCATAAAGAGAGTTATGATAGCCCAACCTGACATAGAAATATCAAATTTTTTTGGCAATAATGCCTTCCAGTTTACTTTTGCAAGGGCTGTAGTATTTATTACGAAGTTTAGCCTTAAGTAACTTGTGTGCTTTGGGTGGGGTTTCCTAGAAGACCAAACAAATATTTTCCATAAGGTTATTTTTTCCACTAATAAGTATAACATAATAATGCAAGTAAAGAAGTATTTGGTTACTGTGGGGATTTTATTAGTATAAAATTTAAAATATATCCTCTTGAAAAATTAAAAAAGGACAGTGCTTTACAATTTACACACAGTGACAGAGTGCCTCTCAATAAAAAATGATCCAGACATTTATAAAGGGCATCACAGTGTCATTGCATGCTTTTTAGAACATTGACTCTAGAACAGGGGTGTCCAAACCTTTGGCTTCCCTGATCCATGTTGAAAGAAGAATTGTCTTGGACCACACATAAAATGCACTAACACTAACAATAGCTGATGAGCTAAAAAAAAAAATTTGCAAAAAATCTCCTAATGTTTAAAAAAGAGAACTGCAGTGGCAGGCCCTGGGTTGGACAAGCTTGCTTTAGAGTTTTAAAACTTTGTACCTTTTTTTCCAAGATAAACACAAACGGAATGTTGCCACAGCCTGGCTGCTCTTTCTTTCCTTGCCATTGATGACCAGGTTTGCTTTAGCTGATCTGTCTGCTTGGATACATGACTTCTTTTTCTTTTCCCATTTCCTGTATGTTTCTGTTGAAGCTGCAAGACTTGGGGAAGAAGATGCCCACCCCAGATAGAAAAGTCTAGGGTGAATTTATTTTAATATTTTTGTTAAAGTGCTGATGTTTCCCTAGTTATCAGTTCAGTGTCACATTACTGTAAAATAAAATGGATTTCCTCAATATTAATTTACATTCACATTTTTAATCAAAAAATTTTTAAAGTTCAAAAATTTTCTATACTGTTGACTGGTTTTTACCATTTCATGAGTCTATTTTTTTTTTTTTTTTTTTACAGCATTATCTGACACTCAAGGGAACTTCCTTTTGAATGGAAATTTTGTTGTAAGTATGTCAAAAAAAGAAATCAACATACAAGGAGCTATTTTTGAATACAGTGGTTCAAACAACTCCATTGAAAGAATTAACAGTACTGATCGGCTGGAAGAAGAACTTGTTTTGCAGGTAAGTTCTCAGTAGTTGTTAATAAGCCTTAGCTTTAATCGTATTAATTAACTATGATGGTTAAGTGCTTTGCATTTACTATTAAATATAAAATATCTTTTTAAGAACACCGTTTATGAACTAATTGTATGCTCCTTTGTATTTCTTTTTGAGGTTTTGTGTGTGGGTAATTTGTACAACCCTGATGTACATTATTCCTTCAATGTCCCTGTGGAAGAAAAGAGTGACCTGTTCACATGGAATCCATATGGACCATGGCAAGACTGCACCAAAATGTGTCAAGGTACACTGGTATTAAATAAAAGCGACACAGGTCTGTGGATGCTGCTATCATTGGAAGATTTTTAGTCTGGCATCCACTATCCATCCGGCAGTGGAATTCTCCCCACACACATACGTATCACGCCGACATGCAAAGCTTTTCTACCTTTTCTCCCTTCTTACTTCTCTCCCTACTCATTTGGTTCTGTTTCTTATACTTAACCATCTCATTTATCTCTACCCATTTCAACACTCTCCATTATCAGTGGCAGCTCCTTTCTTTTCCTTTCACATTCTCTTTCTCACAGTCACAGGAAGTTTCTCTGACTTGGATACTGTTTCCAGGGAAATACCGGCCCTCTTGTCCACTCCCCTCCACACACTCTCCCAGCCCCCTGTCCACCTTCTTTTAGGGATGGCACAGCAAACATTCTTTCATTCTTGTATTTTCCTTCTGTGGCCACAAGAACATACATCTGTACTGATGGCATGAGTCACTGAAGAAAGCATAGTGAGAAATAGAAAAGCAGAGAAATTTACAGTAGGGAAAGAGAAAAGACTGGAGTCTTTGGTCAATCTGTAATTACAGATACTCTATTGGGTAACACTGTTCAAATCAGTAACCATTTATTGAGGGACTGCTTGTTTCAAATTATTTGTAAGAGCCCGATCCTGCATTCAAATTTTAAAGTCTAATGGATGAAACAGAGTCTGAATAGATTATCTTAATTTATAATAGTAAATGCAGTGCTCAGGTATACACAGAAAGGCCCTCAGAAAAGATGGAGGGGTAGTTTGTGAGGAGATTAAATCTGAAGGCAAAGGGAAGTTTGTGTAGAATGGAAAAGTTCCCTTGGGGACTAGAGAAAAGGTTTGGGAATTAGGGGAGCAATGGGTCAGAGGAGAGGATACTACTAAGAACAGTATGGAAATGAGCTGAGAGACAGTGGGTGGCCAGAGGTAGTGACCATAGATGATGGGAATGTGAGGGACAGTCTAACAAAGTGCCAAAGAAACTGGGGATTGAGTAGGTAAGCTGGTCTGTGGCAGTGGATATGGGGAGCTAGGAACAAGTGGATCAGGTGAATGAAGGAATGTTCTAAAATATGGGGAACACACCAAGGAAATAACAGGCTCCAAAATGCAAGCTTGGACAAGAAACAGTGAGATGGTTTGGGAGTCTGAACCAGGAGGGGTCTCTTAATAACAGTGCAAATGGGCAAAGGAACTATTAATTCTACGGCCACAATGTGATGCTATGATTAGTATTCTCTTATTTGTGTAACTTCGGATTTCTCTATAGTTAAATTTCCTCAGTTTTATTGACTTATTTTTCTGTGTACTGAAAGTTGCCAGTCCCCAAACTTTGGGTGAGAACTGTAACTTTGGCCTATCAGTGTAATCTATCAATTGTAATTGTTCATCACTTTTTCTTCCTCTGCTGTTACTGTGGTCTGCCTTTGCTCTAATTTGTTTGGCTTTTTAGTTTGACAGTCATATGGCTGTCATCTTGCACTAACCCCTCATTATTATTCAGGGAATCTTTTTGACTTCCTTTTGTGTTGGATTCCCTGTTTTCTAAATCCCATGAATTTCTCATTTTGATTTATTTCCCCAATTGGGTGGAATATATTCCTCAGCATTTTTCTAAAAAAGAAAGGTAGTTTTTGGAGACCTTTTATAGCTGAGAAATATCATTATTCTAGTCTTACACCCGATCTACAGTTTGGCTGGGATGAAATTCTAAGTTAGATTATTTGCAAAATAAGAATCATTTTGATATCCTTGCTTTCTCTGTTTTGCGATTCCTGTGCTTACGTGTGATAATTTCTACTGTGGAAGTTTTGTGGATGCTCTCTTTAGTTCTAGAGATGTGAAATGTCAGCATGTGTACCTTGATGTTGGTTTCTTTCATTTATTTTCCTAGGTTATTAGGATTTTAATCTGGAAATATAGTCCTTGAAGAAATTTCATCTTATTATTTCTTGATACTTTCCTCATGTTAAATTTTCTCTTCTGTCTTTCTGAAATTTGTATTTAGATGTTCGACTTCCTGGACTGATCACTTACTTTCTAATTTCTTCCTCAAATTTACATTATTTTCTTAATGTTTCTTCTCATAGCATCTTGCTTTTGTTTCATGGATGCAATATCTATGTTATTTGAGAGTATTGATCATAGTCTGTAAGTTTTCTTCTACCCCCTGACATACCATTTTCATTTTAGTTCTATTGTGGTTTTGTTACCGGAAAATGGGGTATCCTCGTTGACACGTTGTCCAAGTTCTTGGTATCTCAAGCAAGGAATTGAACAAGACACACACAAAAGTAAAGTGGTGAAACAAAGAGATAGTTTGCTGGGGGAAAAGTACACTCCAAAGAGGTAGGAGCAGGCTCCAGCAAAGAAAGTGGCTCAGGAACCCCGATGAACGAGGCTTTGGGACTTCTATTCTAAGTCTTCAGGGGAGACACCTCTGGGCGTGGGGTCTCTTGATTGACAAGTTTGATTGACAAGGGGCCTGTTTCATAACACCTTCTGACTGCGCGTGCCCTTTCCCAGAGTTTAGTCTGTTGTAATGATATTAAAGAACTTCCTGGCATATGTATGATATTACAATGATGGTATAATGAGGCCCAGGTGAGATGGAGGTCCTTGTAACTCTCACTGTGCAGGCGTTAGGAGCTGCCCCAAGCTGGTGGGCTTCTTGGGCCCTCTGACTTCCCTATCTTTGTCTGGAACTTCCTCCTGTGGCTGCCTAGCCTGGGGCAGGGATTACCTGTGAAAGGGTGGTATCCAGGCATAACAATTCCAGCAGGCAGTCTCATGGGGGAGGTTGAGATTTCCCTATTCTATCTGCCTTCCTCACATTCTCTTGGGAGACGTGATCCCCACAAATCTCTATGGGAAGCTGAGGGGCTGAAGGTCTCATCTTCTGTATCTGCTTCCTGCTGAAAATGGTGGTTGTCCCTACCTATTGGGGATTCACGGAGCTCTCACCCTATCTGATCTAAAGGGGAAGGGGTCTCGAGACCTGCCATGCTGACTCCTTTGGTTGAGATGGGCTGGAAGCCTTGTTGGGGCACTGCTAGTATCCTGATGGTTTCTAGATTAGGAGAAATTTATTCAGTTAGTACTTTAAAGGCATTGATCAGAGAAATAGGTTTTAAAGCCTTTGTCACTGGGCAGTTTCAGGATAGAAAGTCTGTTGCTCGGGGTGAGGAGCCAGAGAAAATTGATAAGGAGAGCGATTAAGAAAAGGTGAAACTAAGCTAAAGAACAAGGAAAAGGGGTCTTTAGTGAAGTGGAGGGGATGGCTGCTCTATTTGGCCCACCTCAGTTTTGTTTACTTTGGTTTCTTTTGTGTTAGTGGTTTTCCTAAAATGTCTGCTGATCCTTTACTGCATTGTTTTATATTTAAGACTAAATTGCTGAAAGTCCAGTGTGGATCAGACAAATGAAGTAGTGGCCTCATTACTGAGTAACTGGGTCACTAAGTAACGTTTTCATGTGTTATTAGGGGAGAAGTCCCAAATGTCATTGTCAGTTGATCTTTTTGCTTGGGCTGGAGAGTCTTCCAAGAGAGGAATCCTCCCATCTTCTGAAGGTCAAGGAGGTGACTGGGGAACCATACTAGTTGGTTTGGAGCCAGAGGAAAATGAAGAGAGTCTCGTGGGGCTGGATCTCACAATCCAGAGTGAAGACTTTTACTTAGTCCCCCTGTTTTCAGTACAATGCTTCTCCAACTTCCCTCAGCTATGGCTCTGCCCTCAAGTTCACCTTCTCTAGAGCTGTCCAGTATAGTAGCTACTAGTGGCTAGTCTTTCGAAATGTGCTATCTGTGAAATACACAATGAATTTTGAAGACTTAGTATAAAAAATGTAAACTATATCAATAATTTTTATATTGATAATATGTTAAAATGATCATATTTTGGATAGAGTTAAATATAAATATTTACTTCACCTATATCTTGTGACTATTTTATTCCAACTACTAGAAAATATAAAATCCCATTTTTGGCTTACATTCCATTTTTATCAGACAGTGCTGCTTCTGACTAGAAGGGTAGCAATCTGTCCATCGCCATAAATAATTTCAATCAGTTCTCCATTTTTTCAGACCTAACCCTCACACATTTACCTCTTCAGAAGAACCTGGTGTTTTCCATTCCTGGGCTTTTCTTGGATTCTGTGACATGAATGGTTTGTTTCTTATTCACAATCCCCTTTCACAGACTTAAGTTTCATCTTCCTTGGCTTTTTGAAAAAGAGAGTTATTTCCATCCACTCTTCATATTCAGAATTTCCTTTACTTGCCTACTGTGATTTCCTTTTTTATTCTTTGTGTTCTTTTAGGTTCGTGCCTTTTCAGAATTTCTTATAGTTATTTCAGGTGGTATTTAGGAAGGAGCAGAGGTAAACATTCGTGTTCATGTTTAGCTAACTGGAAGTATACACTTGAACTTTGATAAAACAGAAATTTGATCATGTCACTGACTGCTTAAGCTCTTTCCCATCTCCTCATGGCAGAAAATGTAAAGTTTAATCTGCTCTGGCCTGTTACGACCACTGCTCTTAGTTTGCTTTTACTGTGGCTATCCACATACATGCCCCCACCAAATTTCAATGGCAAACAAGAAAGGTTTATTTCACGTTCATACTGTGTGTTTGGCTACTTAATTGGCTATGACTCTTAATCAGTTTTGTATCTGTGTCAACATCATTTTTCAAAAAAAATTCAATAGACTTTCCCTTTTAGTGCAATTTTAGGCTTATAGAAAAATTGAGCAGAAAGTACAGAAAGTTCCCATATTCTTCCTTCTCTGCACCCCCCCTCCCTATTATTAACATCTTGTATTAGTGTGGTACATTCGTTACAATTAATGCATTATTATTAACGAAAGTCCATAGTTTACAGTAAGGTTAACTCTTTGTGTTGCACATTCTATGGATTTTGACAAATGTATAATGACATGTATTCACTATTACAGTATAATACAGAATACTTCACTGCCTTAAATATTCTTCCCTCCATTCCCCTTGAATCTATGACAACCACTGATCATTTTGTTGTCTCTCCATGCCTTTTTCATTCATGATTCTGAGCTAAAAGATCACCCTCACCTGGGAAAAGCTCTTAGTGAAAGAGGTGAAAGGGGACGATCTGGCAGCAGCATACACTGGCTTTTAGAACTTCTACCTAGAACTGAAATTGGTCGCATCCCTTTACAGTTGGTTGGCATAAACCTTTATCCATGCACAAGGACGTATACTCCTCCCACAGGAAGTTACAGTAACATTGTAGCAAGTGGAAATGTGCAGTTTTCTTACAGGGAGAAGGGAAGCAAATAACGGGGGAACAATAACAGTGTACCCTATAGCGTCAGTGCCAACCTTGGCTACTCAGTTGTCCACTAATAACCACACCATCCATCTATCAAGAATTACCTACTCCAGCCATACTTGTCCCACCTTCCTTATGTCTCTTCACTAAGCCAACTCCTCCATCTTTCAGGATTCAGTTTATTATATGTCATTCTTGACTAGATAATATGCTCGTTTTCCTGTATGCTCCATTGGAATTTTTGCTTTCTTAGCTGAGTTCTTTAGGCCAAGCTTGTCCTACCTGCAGTCCATGGGCCTCAGGTGGCCCAGGATGGCTTTGAATGTGGTCCAATACAAACTCATAAAACTTTCTTAAAACATTATGAAAATTATGCATGGACCTCTTTTTTAGTTTATCAGCTATTGTTAGTATTAGTGTATTTTATGTGTGGCCCAGAGAAGCCAAAAGGTTGGATACTCCTGCTTTAGGCTATTAGCAGAATTAAATAATTAAGGAAGATCTACTTATGCAAATTTTCTTTTTATTTTTCATTTTTATTTGATTTTGGCCAAGGTCTTCATAGAAGAAAAGTTACCTGCATACGTAAGAGTGATCATATGGTAATGTCTGATCAAAGATGTGACCATCTGCCACTTCCATTGTTTGTGACTGAAAGGTGCAATATAGACTGTGAACTAAGGTAAAAGAGAAATAATGAATATTGTAAACAGTGTATAATGTAATTGGATTAAAATCAATAAGTGAGATGAGATGTAAAGCATCTTGTGCAGTACATGGCACAGAATGGACGTATCGTTAATGTCTGTCCTTTGTTACCGCCATTATAAAATTACAAGTTCATTAATTTATTGTGAAATTCAGCAATTGGTTTGAATATTTTATTGTTAAATTTATTTGGATGACATGGTTAGTAAAAATTACATAGGTTCCAGGTATACAGTTCTACCATACATTGTCCGTGTGTTGCAATATGTGTTGAATTTTTGTTCATAGTGTTTTTTGAATACCAGTAGATAGGCCTCAATATTTTGTGTAGGAATAGAAACAAATTTGTCTGTAAATAAATGCAGGTAAACTCTAATCTGATAACCTATGGTTTAAAGATCTGAAACAATAAATTTTGTGGCATCATTCTGTAATTTCCATCAAATTAATGAACCAATGGACTTTTAAAGTTTGAAGATTAGAGAATCGATAGAGAAATCAATTTTATTAGTATCTTGTCTATTAAATATTAAGGAACGGGAATCTAGATGATGGCAGGGAAATTTGTACTTCTAACCTAAATTTCTTCTCATTAGGGTTTTCTTTTTTGTCTTTTGTCTTAGAGTAAATCTAAGAAAAATAACCTTGTCTTGCCAGGTGACAGTTAACATTCAGGGATGGAGAGAACCTTGACTCAGCAAGATTGAGAATTTTTATATATTTACGATGTTGGTTGAAGACATACAGTGAAAGCCTAGTGGTAGAAATGCCTGGATAAGTTGCATCCCCACATTGTAGTGGAGCAAACCACGTTGAAATCCTGAGATTCTCTTGGGGATGTAAATGACCTCCATGAATTCTGTGCTTTGTTATACTGGTGCATGCAGATTGTCTGATAGATTGTCTGATAGATTGTCTGATAGATAATTGGAATAATTTGCCTAAATTAGCACATTTTACTTGTGGAAAAAAATGTTTTCCTTGAAAACATGTCTGAAAATAGATTACATCAATTAATGAGAAAATGCGATGTGCTTTACAAAAACCTAGTTTACCAGCTTCTAAAGGTTTTATCTTTATTGATGTAGTCAGATCCCCAGATAGTCCATGAGCATAACGATAGAGGGAGATACTACGTGATTACAAGTTAAATATGTCAGTTATAGACAGAAATCTGACATTAAATAATTGGGCAATCTCGATCCAGACCACTTGTTTTTAAAAGTTTTTGCTGAAGCTTTTGGGGTATCTTGGACATAATTCCAAAGCTGGCATCCAATGCCAAGGTGAGGCCAATATAGTGCTGGCTTCCTATCTCCAGCTCTCACCAGATTAGCTACATTTTTAAGTATTTGGAGAGCAATTTAGATTTCATTTGGGAAAATAGTGATATTGCTAACAAAAATCAAGTGTTTATACCATTTAAATTACACCAATACCCTGGGCCTCATTTTCTCATTTATAAATTATAGTTTGGGCTATATGATCTCTAAAAACGTTTCATCTCTAATTCAGTGATATTATTAATATTTTCAGATGGCGTCTTCATCCACTCTGACAGAATTTTAAAAATTGAATCATGTGCCTGAGTTTCGGAGTCTGTTTTTTAAAATGGCATTAATTGGCACAGCTCCTAAGTGTAATATCCTTTATTTCTAGGTGGCACATCGTTGGCAAAAGTGAATGTTCTTCCCATTGTGGTCAAGGATATAGGTCCTTGGATGTCCACTGCATGAAGTATTCCATTCATAAAGGACAGACTGTTCCAGTAGATGATCATTATTGTAGTGACCAACTTAAACCTCCTACCCGAGAACCCTGCCATGGTGACTGTGTCTTAACAAGGTGGCATTATTCAGAATGGTCTCAGGTACAAATAAAATGTATTGCTTAAGAAAAATTACCCCTTCTTTCCTAGTCAAACATTTGTTACTCTAAAGTATATTTTTATTATTTTTTCCCCCTAATTGTCACCATTTTATTTATTTATTTATTTTAAAATCAGTGTTCCAGGAGTTGTGGAGGAGGAGAAAGGTCTCGAGAATCTTACTGTATAAGTAACTTTGGCCACCGTCTTGCTGACAGAGAATGTCAAGAGCTTCCCCAAGTGACAACAGAGAATTGCAATGAATTTTCCTGTCCCAGTTGGGCTACTAGTGAGTGGAGTGAGGTAACATTAAACACACGAAGCTTGGAACTGTTATGCTATTGTGTAAAAAAGCTTTGCAATTAAGGCTTTATGTAATTCAAAAAAATGTTAAATCTTTTAAATCATTTTGTAAATACCTATTGTCAAGGCAGTGAATATTAATAGGTTGCATTGTCTTAAGCTATTTATAGTATCTGGCTAACAGTAACCTTCCCAGGTATCCAATCTATAACCATCTTTGTAAGGAAGTCCCACTAGTCACAGTTGCCTGAGATACATACTAATTCTAAGGGTGGTTTTGTACCTTTGTTACTAGAATGAATGGATGTCACACTGGGTTTTGGGAGGCCAGTTTGGGGTGGCTAATCTTATGCAGTTTATATCTCTGGAGGAGTGAAAGGAATATTTCCTTAGAAATTGTCTTTCAACTGCATCATAATAATGCACATTGATCATTGTGTCATTTTGTAAGGTATTTGTGTTGATTAATACTGAAAACGAATAATGGTCAATTGTATTCTTATAGTGTCTTGTTACATGTGGGAAAGGAACAAAGCAGAGGCAGGTGTGGTGTGAACTGAATGAAGATCATCTGAGTGATGGCTTCTGTAATCCAGGTACCAAACCTGAATCTCTGAGACCGTGTGAACTTCCTACATGTGCTTCCTGGCAAGTAGGACCATGGGGTTCTGTGAGTATATGACATGAATTTTTCTGATTTAACCCATCTTTATAGAATAGCACAAATATTATGGTACATTCACTCTTTTGTGTGTACTTGCAGCTAAATTTGTGTTGGTTTATTGGAAAAATACCACTGAAATAGTAAACCCTTTCCTGGAAAATTTTGTCAGTGCTGTTAACTTTTCTGTGGTCAATATTTCAGCTTTTTTTTTTTTTTAATTTACTTTTGTTGAACAAAATGCTATAAATTTATGCTTTTCATCAACATTGTTTAAACTATAAATATTTTCATGCACTGTGTCTAAATTGCCTTTACTTAGACTAGGCATTGTTTAGAAGTTTTGCCAGACAGGCAGCTAGGAATCTATAGGATGAGCAGTGGTCAGGCTGGATGAGGGTGGGCAGCTTCTTATCCTGTGGGAAGTAGCCACAGTTGATGGGAAAACTTCTTTTGTCTTCCCTTTAACTTTGTCATATGCTCTTCCTTATTTCTTGGAAATTTACTGTGTGTATGTGTGTGTTACAGGCCATTGAGTGGGCTTTTACACCTTGCATCTCTATGAATAGGTGACGTCCACGGTGTCTTGTACTCAATAGCCCTGTTCAACTCCTTTCAACTCATGGCTGCACTTCTTCATGGAGTCAATCCATCTCATATTTGGTCTTGCTCTGTTGTTACTGCCTTTTGTTTTTTCCAGCATTGTTGTCTTTTCTAAAGAATACTGCCTTCTCAGGATGTACTTGAAATAGCACAACTTCAGTTTTTTCATTTTGCCTCAGTCATATTTCAGGCTTAATATACTCTAGGAACCACTTGTTTGTCTTTCTGACCATCCAGGCTCTGCATAGAGCTTACCTCCAACACCCTATTTCAATGAATCAATTTACTTTGCATGTTAAATGACATACACACCAGGTAGATTTTGAAAAGTATTTCCCTAAATTGTATTGACTCTGCCTCCAAAATACTAGGTCTCTTCTGATATTTTGATGTGATAATGTTTTAAAAATATGATGATAATTGTCCATTTTAAAGTCAGTATTTTATTATAGTATCTATATCAGTTTGAATAAATATATAGAGGGAATAGATTTGCTATTGTTAATTCTGCAATCTGGTGTAAAGGACCAATAACAAGAGCTACTAAAAGTATTATTAACTGTATTCATTGAGAAAAATTAACTTTCATGTAATGTTTGAATAATGTGTTTGCTCTCTGCTTATATCCTTCAGTGCACTGCCACCTGTGGACAGGGTTATCAGATGCGTGCTGTGAAATGTGTCAATGAGCTACTCAGTGCAGTGTTAGATGATAGAATGTGCCATGGAGCTAGTCGCCCTAATGGCAGGCAGGTAAAGGACATCTCTTTGTGGATTATTAACAAAAGGATTTATGATATAGAAGGACTACTGATGTGTTTAAAACTATTTCCCTATGTATTTTTTCCATGTGGCCTTAAAAATGTGTGTGTGCTCATGTACATGAGAAATAACTTATTGTTCTTGGTATTGCCAGCTACATAGCTTTATTAATGATTTTTTAAAATTTATTATCTGCCATTGGTTCACTCATTTAACATACATTTCCCTCTGTTGAACTGCAGAAGAATAATACCTATTATTATGAATACTATGAACTTTCAAATTATGTCATACTGTTTAAGGTAGTATCTGTGTTCATTCAGAATGTTTCAGTTGAGTGGTATTTTTGAAGGATTATTGCTTTCTTTTTCAACCACCAGATAGAATGATCCAAAGTTTAGGATTCAGAGTCATACTGTCTACTTCCAGTCCTTGACAAAGTACAGTACTTTGTACTTTTGAAAAATAAAAATCTTTACACTGTTTGTTGGTAATAAAGCATGTAGCTGTATTTTTTTAAATTAGGTATGTAGAAAAAGATATATATAGGATTTAATGTAAATCAGTGATTTACATTAAATTCTATATATTGATGTTTAATGAGATTAATTTTTCTTTGAATAGGACTGTATAATGACACCTTGCCCAATTATCCCTAAAACTGGGGCCACTTCATTACCAGCTGTTCCCATGGGAAATACAGCACAATGGCGACACGGTTCTTGGACCCCAGTAAGTGAATTCCTATAAGAGGTAGAATGTTTCTGTTATTAGAGGCTTTTAGACCAAGTGGTTGCCACAGATTTGCCAAATTAAGGTACGCATTCATTCTCAATGTATTTTGATGGTGTGGAAGGAATTTGGGGTTTAATATTAGGTAATGGTCAAATTCTGCTGTGCCTTTCAAGAACTCTGTGTTTCTGGGAAAGAAACTTAAGTTGTCTGGGTCTATTTTCTAATCTACGAAATGGGGATAATATTTATATCACAAGTTGTCATGAGAAGCAGATGTGTTATTAGGCTTTTTTTTTTGCGGGGGGGGGGGGGAGGGTAGTTCCCTGGCTGGGAATTGAACCCAGGCTGCAACGTTGAGAGCGCCAAAGCCTAGCCACTACACCACCAGGGAACTCCCATTATTAGGCTTTTTATCAGCCTTTATTCAACTACTAATTATCAGGAGTTTTTCTAAACTGGAAGCTTTGCTTTAACTGGGCTGACCAGATGCACCATTTTAAACAGGGCAGAAACCAGCGGCACTATCCCATTTCAAATGGTACGTATATCCAGGCTACTGAGACCTTGAATTTAGCCCACTGAGACCAGGGTAACCCTACGTACCATTTGAAATGAGACAATGCCATTGTTTTCTGTCCCATTTAAAATGATATGCCTTGTCATCTTATTTTAACTGTAAGTGGTACATATGTTTAAACTTCACATATTCTCTGGATATTTAATTACAGGATCATATCTACTCTAATACTTTAGTCTTTCAAAGATATTTTAAGTATCCTAAGATTCTTTTATATAAAATGCTTTTCGTATCTTTAATTTTGCAAATAACTAATCAGAATTCCAAGAAGTTAAGTATTATGTTCTCATTAGCATAAATTTACTATTTAAATTGAGTGAGATATTCACTGTCCTGTCATTGACTTAGAAGTAATGCCAGGTCGTATCATTTACAATTTGTTTTTTCAAGAAACTTGATATTTTAGAAATTTAGAAACAGCTATATGTAAAGGAAGTGGGAGAGGTACTATAACAACACCTTGGTGTCATTCAATGTTTTTAAAGTGCTCTGCGTCTTGTGGAAGAGGTAATCAGGCTCGCTATGTCAGCTGCCGCGATGCTCATGATGGAATAGCTGATGAATCATATTGTGCCCATTTACCTCGACCTGCAGAAGTAGCTATCTGTTTTAGCCCTTGTGGGGAGTGGCAAACAGGGAATTGGTCACCTGTAAGTATTTTTATGCTAAAAATGTGGAATGAAAAATTTAAGTGACATTTGATACTTAGTGTAATATTGTAATTTATTACATTATAAATGTTGTCTTAATTTGTGATCAGTGTTCAGCTTCCTGTGGCCGTGGAAAAACAACACGACAAGTTTTATGTATCAAGTACCATCAACTAATTAATGAGAATTACTGTGACCCTGATGTTCGCCCTTCGATAGAACAGGAATGTAACGTGGCAGCCTGCCTGCCCACGTACAGCAACTTTCCAAGTTCCTCTGAGCAGACAAACCATTTTCCAGGCAGGAATTTTCCATTAACTCACAAACCAGAAGATAATCAAAATCAGGGGGTCCATCCATCAATCAGAGGACTCCTATGGAGAACAGGACCATGGGGATCAGTAAGTCATCTTTATTGAGTTATATTAATTCTGTAATTTTGTTATAGCCTTTTAACACATATATATGTAATGCTATCAAATGCTTTTAATGCTAGATTTATCTCTAGATCAATGATTTAAATCTCAGAAGGATTAAGCAATTTTTGATGCAGATTATAAATCCCTAGAGTTCTTATTGAATTATATGCTAATGTGATATGATTACAAAGGAATACACTTATAAATAATCAGATTATAGTCTGTTGTAATAAAAACAAAAGAAAATCTTTTAAGAGGTAAGACTACAAATGTTTATATATATAAAAAAACTTAAATCCAGAGAATACTATGATAGCAGTGTAGTAAGCTGGTGTAAAATCATGATAAACTACAAAAGGTACAATTGTAGTTCGTATTTCACATGACATTAATGACACAAAATAAGAAAAAACATCAATATAAAAGTTAAGTTAACAATACCTTTATTTTTTATTCCTTCATAGTGAGACCTTAAACCTTTAATTCCTTTTTGCTTAATATTTAGGACAAAGGTGAATTTCCTATTGTAAGCTTTAAAACTTCATCTTTTCATCAGCAAATTCTAATGAAGCCCCTAGGAAACCTTAAATGTTCTGACACATTTTCTTGATTCAAATTATGATTCCAACAAGGGGATTTTAATGTGAAGAGTTTGACTCAAAATACTGTGTGCTTTTTCTTTCACCATGTAATTTTCTGATGTGGAATCTGTAGTTTATGTGTTTTATCCTTGTCAGTGCTCTAGCAGTTGTGCTGGAGGTGTTCAGCGTAGAGTTGTGGTCTGCCAGGATGAAAATGGACAAAGTGCCAGTTTCTGTGATGCAGCCTCCAAACCCCCCGAGTCAAAGCACTGTGATTCAGGACCTTGTCCACGGTGGAACTATGGAAGCTGGGGAGAAGTAAGTCAAAATAATACACGGTGATGAAAGGAGAACTGACTGGGTGGTGAGCACACAAGGCAATAGAGAGATGATGTATTATAGGATTGTACACTTGAAACTTATATAATTTTACTAACCAACGTCACCCCAATAAATTTAATAAAACAAAAAACAAAATACTTGAAAAACTTGTGGAGATTATGACATTTCTGAAGACTGAAATAATCTTCACTATATGATACAGAAGGAATTTTCTTTTTTTTAATTGAGTGAGTAAAACCATTGTATTTTAATGAGTATGCTGTCATGGTATATATCACTCATTCTTGATAGAAAATATGTACTCCACATTTTTTAACAGAATCAAATATTCTAGCCCTGTGGTCCCCAACCTTTTTGGCACCAGGGACCACTTTTGTGAAGACAATATTTCCATGGATTGAGTGGGGGATGGTTTTGGGATGATTCAAGTGCATTACATTTATTGTGCACTTTATTTCTATTACTATTATTATTATTACATTGTAATAATATATATGAAATAATTATACAACTCACTTGCCACTATAAAGCCTGCCAGCAGATGTGGCTTAATTGTCACTTGCCATTCACTGCTAGGGTTTTGATATGAGTCTGCCAGCAATTGATTTATTATGGTCTCTGTGCAGTCACACCTCTCTGCTAATGTTAATCTGTATTTGAAGCCACTCCCCAGCGCTAGCATCACTGCCTCAGCTCCACCTCAGATCATCAGGCATTAGATTCTCTTAAGGAGCGGGCAACCTAGACCCCTCCCACACTCAGTTCACAATCGGGTTCACGCTTCTATGAGAATCTAATGCCACCGCTGATCTCATAGGAGGTGGAGCTCAGGCGGTAATGCAAGCGATGGGGAGTGGTTATAAATATAGATGAAGTTTCACACTTTCAGCCTCTGCTCACCTCCTGCTGTTTGAAGGGTTGGGAACCCCTGTGCTACCCTGTACGTCTGTGAACCTAATACCTTTGTAAAATTAGTATCTTAATATTTTACTTTCTTAGAAAATTGGATTGATAAAAGATAGAAAATTAGATTGATATATAGGCTATTTTTATATCTTTTTACTGAACCATTCATTTGGTGAATCTTTTAAACAGTTATCAATTATTAAGCACTTTATGTCTTGGCATTCTTCTAATACTTTGGATGTGAAGATAATTTTTAAATAGTTACAATGAATATTAATTCCATGTATATGTGGATGAGAAAAAATGAGAAAGACTTATATTGGCTTTGGATGAATAAAATAATTACTCAAATATTTTTGCTTAATGATTATTTAGTACATATTTATTCTTCATAGGAAATTTAGAAAATTATTGTTTAAAGATACACTTCTGACCAGGTACTAATAAATGCTAAGTAACATTTTTAAAAATGTACCTTTACTGTTTTCCAAAATGAAAGTAACATTTTTATTTCTGAATTTAGACATGTTTATCAGGACAGTTCAAATATGAAAAATTATATAGAGATAAGAACTTTTAACATATTAATATATTTCCTGCTGGACTTATGTTCTGTGTTGGTCTAGAAATAGGTTCATATTATACATGCTACTTTACTACCTGCTATTTTCATGTAATATACACTGAACACCTTTCCATGAAATTTAAATCATCCTTATTAGCCTTCGTGGCTACATTGTAATCTATTGGGAGGACACCATACATTACATAGTTAATCCCTGTTACTTAAGTAAATCAGTTTTGTTTGTGGCTTATCCTGTCAGGCCTTTAACCTATGATGAATTTATCTTATAGACCCTTGATATCTTATTAACATATCTTGTACTAATTCTCAAATTTTTGTCTATTTTTTTAAAATTATGGAAGTAATACTTTGATTTATTTTTCTATCTGGGAAGAAATGTTGAGAACTGTGAAGAAAGGTAAACTTTAAACTCTAGCATTACTAATTACATTTGAAATATTGAATAAAGCAATATAATATTCTTTTTAATGCCACATCGTTTTGAATTTTCTTCTTATTTTTAGTGTACACAAACATGTGGAGGAGGAATAAAATCAAGATTTGTAATATGTCAATTTCCCAATGGCCAAATGTCACAGGAACAAAACTGTGAAATATTAAACAAGCCACCTAGTGTGGTGCAATGTCATGTGCATGCTTGCCCTGATGATGTATCATGGCATCGGGGACCATGGAAATCGGTACGATAGTATTATTTTTATCCTTTTTGCTTTGTTTTACTATATCCCTTTTACTTTAATTTCTTCTTTTTATAAATTGTGATGTACATATTATATCTTCTCTGATTTTTTTGTTGTTTTTAAGCAGACCATTGGCCATCTTGGCTTTGGTTGTTACATTTCATAGTTTGGAATAAGAATCTATTCAATTTTAAGTACTGTAATACATATGAAGGCTGTCCAGAAAAAATCCAGCCATTGTCAATAAAACGAGAATGGTTAGTTACATGGCTAGATACTTTCCAGACAGCCCTTGTATAATAGTCTTAAATGTATTTATTTTTTAAAGTGAATTTTGAACCATAGCACTATTTTAATGGAAATAGTTTTCCTCTAGTACCTCTTTGGCTTTCCCTATTTACATTTGTATATAATGTTAGCACTGTGCTTGTAACAATGGCAAATTAAGGCTGTGTCCTGTTTGAGCGTATAACTGTATGTGGCTTTCTTTTGTCTTGTCAATGTCCAGTAACTGATCCAAAAGCAAATAGCATTCTTTAAAACTTTGTTTTTTATCATTGTTAAACTTGGTATTTGGTTTGGAAATGTGAAAATATTAAAAAAGAGAGAAATTTACTTACATAAAGTAAATTAATTGTTTACAGTTTGTTACATACATCATGTAAAAGTATGATTTATATAGTAATTTATATGACTATTCATTTCTTCCACTATGTGGAGTTAATATGTTTGGGGGATGTTTTAATTTTTTTGCTTATCTTTTGGCACCACAGACAAAATTCATAAATATTGCTTATAAATAGTTTATTTTTTTTCTAGCATTTTTCAAATGTTCTGGCTTTGAAGAATAATTAATTTATATATATATATTGAAATTAGCATTTTGGTCACTTTTGATATTTTAAATCATGAATAACCAAGTATACTTCTTTCAGGTAAAAAAATTACTTGAGTCTATAATCTATTTATAATTAAATTTATAAAACTAAACAGTTCTTCATTTGGAAAATAATTATAACTCTGGTTTTATAACCAACTCTGATGCTTCCTCTTGTTTTGCTTTGTCCAAGTCAAAGCTTTACAATGATATGTAAACCCGTTTCATCTCATGCTATTTGAAAAGTAAGTCAAGTTCTAGTTCAGGTTGAAATTCATCTTTATAATCAAAGTGTGGCAGATATAAAACAACAGAACATTTTACCTTTATAGGAAGATCTTAAAGTTAAGTTGCTTTGTCAGGAACCATCACTTTGTGGGAATTAACAAAAGACATATTTACCATAGAAAGCATTCACATATTTACTAATAATGTTTACCGACCATCTACTTTATCCTAGGCACTGTACTACAGAAATAATAAAGACATACTTCTTACCCCTATGGAGTTTACAGTCTAGTTGGAGAGATTTGAAATACTGTAGGAACTCACCACAAATAGGTATCTTTTGTTTTTGATAGCCATCTGAAATTGGAAATTCACTTTCTCTTAACTATATCTCTGTTACATTTTCTTTCATTTTTTAATTTTAATTTGCAAGCCTAGTTCTTAATAAGGCTATGGATTGCCTTCTTGGATTTTGCCCCAATTAGGAAAGCAGACTCATAACCACTAATTAGAGATTGAATTTTAACGGCATTTGTTTTTGAGCAGAAAGGTTTCATTTTTTTCTTCTCATTGGTGATTTCATTAATTCACAAAGCATTAAACATTTATTTTTATCTCCTACTTTGTGCTAGGTATTAATATGCCTAAAGTTAAGTGTTTTTAAGCCAGATTTTCTATTTATGGGGTCAGCAAACTGTGGCCAATGGATTAAATTTGGCTCAAAAATTTTTATGTAAACACATTTGGCTCAATAAGTTTTATTTGAACACAGTCATGTACATTTTTAAATGTATTATCTGTGGCTGCTTTTGCACAATAAAGCAGAGTTCATTAATTGTAATAGAGACTATGGCCCTCAAAGCCTGAAATATTTATTATTTGGCCCTTTCCGGGAAAAGTTTGCTAACTTCTGTTCTCTTTAATGAACTTTACATGCTTTTTAAATTTAACATAAAATGTACTTACAGTTATAGAATATTTGAATTACAAATGTTCACTTGGGGTCAGTTTTAGATGTCTTTAATCCTTTGTTTAATATTTTTAAAACATTTAAAGTTTATCAGCTTTCTCTATATTTCACTATGGTATTCATACACTTTTTTTAGCTTGAGTTATAATTGGCCTATAACATTGTGTAATTGTAAGGTATACAGCATCACACAATATATATGTATTGTGTTGGAATGTATCTAATACTGTAATTCAATATACTGTGTCACACTAGTTTTTGTATATAAATGATGTCATAAGTGAAAAACCTTGAAGTTCATTAAAGTCCTATGCATAGATGACTTTTTCAGCCTCACAAAAACGAAGGAACAAGAAAACAATAACCACAAATTACAAAATAGAAGTACACAATTCAGTGTTTATTACATGTCTCGTCTAAGGGGAGTTCATTGAATAATTCAGTCTTTGCACTAGTAAAGAACTGTAATCTTTTTTTTTCTGATAAATTGAAGATGAATATTAAAAATCACAAATGTTTATATCAGAATTTTTACAAACTTATTTATTTACTTTTTATATGTATAAAGTACATACATAAATATCATTAGAGTGCTTGGGTTTCTTTAATTATATGAAGGATTTTGTTCCTTAAATTAGCCTTTTATGTTAAAAGGTTTTAGGAATCTAAAGTTTTGTTAAAACCAGATATAACCTTTTACCTCTTTCAGTGTTGCTATATATTAGCCAAACTTCAGAATACCTCTTATTGACCTATCAGGTTAATAATCTTTCATGTATATAACTTTAATTTCAACAGGTCCAATTCACTAGGTTAGAAAATGATGAATTATGATGTATGTGTATATGTATGTATACACATAAACATATATATGAGTGATATGAAATTTCAGAAACACTTTCCATTTTAAAGCAAAATTGAAATATGAACTTCTAAGTCACTAAAGTGTAACTAAGAAGAAAGTTGTTAATATACATTTAAATATTCTCCATGTTGTGGAAAATCTTGTAATAATTTATAAGCATGATTAAAGAAAGGAATAAATAAATCTTAACCTATGTTTGTTAAGTCTGTTAATTTAATGACTGTATTTCTGTGATTAGTCGATGTGAAATTATTGTATTTTAACCCTTGTTTATTAATGAGATGTGTTGTGGCTTTGTGCTTTGCATAATTCATACATGTATGCTGTATTTTTACTCCTTGAATCAATACCTAAAATGTTTCAAGTCACTGAACAGATCTTATATTGTAATGAATACCTCTTTTCTTTTGGTGCTATATTATTCTTAAATAACAGCTGTTCATTTCTCTTATTAAGCATTTAATTGTTGAATAGCATGATTTCATAATTTTACCTAATATACATATGTAACAGCTGCTGCTATTTTTCAGCTAATTCAGTTAGAAACTAACATTGGTATTAAAATATATGATTTATTGTTTAAGTCTCAATTTTTAAATACTAGAATTTTGTGTTTCCTTTTATATATTATAAACAATGAATAAAAATTTACAATACAAAGAAACTAGTAAATTAAAAATAAATATGCTTATGACCAAGATAGTCTTCAAAAGGTAAGTAAAATTTTATTTTTCTCTTCTTTTTCATATATAGTAAGCAATATTACATATAACAAACTCTTCCAACAAATGTTCTTTAAATAAATTTATATTAATCTCTCTTTATTTTCCCAATAAGTCTCATTTAAGTGATTCATTTTCCTACAATGTTTTTATTCCCTACATAGAATGAAATCATATTTGATAAGAAAACAATGTGTTTTCCAGTGTGTTCTAGGATTGAGGATGATCCAACAGAAGTAAAGAGAGTATTGTTTTTCAATTAAAGATTGCTTTTTCACATGAAAATGAGAAAATTGTTTTTAAATAATCAAAGATTGATATTTGAACCCTCTTGACTCTAGTGCTTCCGCCAAAGTGTTTCTTTTCAAAGGAATACCCTTCTGTAGCATTTTGTGAAAAACAAAACAAAACAAAACAAAAACATACTATGCTCAACCTTTACAAGGGAATGCAATAACATGGAAGCACTCCCAGAAGTGAGCAGGCAGTAGCAGAACCAATCCGGGAAATCTGCAGTTATTTTGTTTTTCATTTTATCAGCTTTGTGGAACAACACTGGGGGTCTGAGAAGAGGGCTTAGGTCGTTCTCCCCTCAAGTTGGAATGCACTCAGGGAGAAACTTGTAACTGCCTCTTTTGTTCCTCAGGTCAGCAACCAGGGGAGAAAACAAGGTAATAGGTCAGGGAAATCATTTCAAGACACTGTCAGTTCTTTGTAAAGGGAAGTGTTTGGTATCAACATTTATAGTGATTAGTTATTGTCTTAAGTTTGGAAAAGATACTCATAAGCATAGCCATAGGCTGGAAACCTCTTATATTCCAATTTTATTATAGAAATCTTTATCATATTAATGTTTCTATTTATTACCATATCCTTCTGTTACAGTCACCGATGTTCTCTCCAATTATGAACATCTCCTACATATCAGGCATTGTGCTCATCAGTAGAGATAAACCAGGCACAATCCCTGTATACAACCCATTTGCAGTTTGGTGATCAGCGTGCACAGTGCGATTCCTTTTTCATTTCAGTAACAATCAGGTAGTTTACAATATTGAAGACTCACAATATTGGAGGCTTAATAGATTATAGTTATTCAAGAATTAGTAATGAGGATTGCCTAATCCTTGACAATACAATAATTCTGCCAATGGATCCTTTTAGAAAGCTCGTGGGACGTATTCCGTTATAACCTGGCAAGGGATGATGGGTGCCCTCAGTCCCTGTGCTGGAGTAGTTAACCCTTTGCATATTGGCAGCATTTTCCTTATTTGCACATGTGGATTTCATACCAAAAGGAGAAGTGTGGATGGATTTATAGTTTGCCCTAGAAATGGTACTTTGAAAGTAATTTTAGAAACACAAATGGACCTTATAGGTTTGAAATGTATGGCTTAAGAAAAATTTAAATAGATAACCTAACTAATTATGAGATCATGAGTGAAGAACCTTTCTGTATGTATTGTTGGGTGAAGTTAGAATGTAGAGTTTAAAATTACTAAAAAAAAATTCTGACATAAAATAGTGATATTCCAAAATGTTTATATTTGTATATTTAAAAAAGAAAAAAATGCTGATGTTTTCATGGTAATTCTATTTTCCCAGGCATAATGGCTTTGGAATACTTAAGAATCTCTGGAAAAATAAAAATTGATGTTTTAGAACAGCAGTGTCCAACCTTTTGGCTTCCCTGGGCCACATTGGAAGAACTGTCTTGGGCCACACATAAAATACACTTAAAACTAACAATAGCTGATGAGCTACAAGAAAAAAAGGTTGCAAAGAAATCTCAATGTTTTGAGAATTTGTTTTGGGCTATATTCAAAGCCGTCCTGGGCAGCAGGTTGGACATGCCTGTTTTAGAACACATTCTCAGCATTGTACAGTATCAATGTGCTATATGATGAGACTGTTTATATAAGATATATAGGCGTTGTTAATATTAGTACATTTAGATACCTTAAATATTTTTAATGTTTTTCATCAATTTTTAGTAGCTTGAGAAAAATTATATTTTAGTTTCTATATAACTACAAGTCAAACATTAATATTTTTAAGTCTATTGCCTGACATTTTCTAAACAATTGATTTCTGTTTTGATCATATATACCTTAGTAAAAAGTTTTGAGCATATACCCTTGTGTATTTTTATTTTATGCTTATACATTGTAAACAAACTAATATACACATATATTTTGATTTATAGAACACATGCAAATATAAATTTAAAAGGATAAGACAAATATATAATAAACATATTGTTTTATGAATAATAATTTCTGCATAATACTTTCCTTCATCTCATTTTTCAAAAAGTGGTAGATTGTCTCATTTGTTGTGAAAATCTTTTTCCAATGCTGTTACAGCAGTTAAAAATCTGGTTGTTTCTGTATGTGGCATCAATAGCTTCCATAGCTGAAAATACTACCTTGCAGAAATACATGCCTTCATAGAGCAAAGTTTATCACTGGATGTTTCTTTCATGTATTACTAATTGACTTTAAATCCAATATGCCAATTATTCAAAACTTTTGGTGAAATTTGTCTCACAAATTTTTATTTTCTATGATGTCACTGAGTTCTTAAAAAGTACTAGAAGGAGAGTTATATTTTTATATTTTAAAAAATGGCAATAAAACTTGATGAAACTAAGAAATTGGAAGTCATTTGAACAGCTTAGAAAATTTTCCTTCAAGGTTTTAAAAGATACATTTCTGAGAGTTTTTCTATTTGGCATATTGTTATGGTAACAAACACATAACACTAGAAATCAGTAGGAGTTTCCAAACGCAGTTGCTGTCTCATCTACTCTTAAATGTCTCACTTGTGTTAAAGAATAGACAATGGGTCTATTTTTTTAGTTATCTATTAGATATCACATTTTTCACTATCAGAAAAAAATCAGCAAATGTGGAACAAGCCTCCTTTTGCTGTGGGAAAGTTAGAAAAGTCATGATAATCACATCAGTAAAGATTGTGTTTGAAGAGTGTACAAAGCATGGGCAATGAGTCAAGAAAATTTGAGAGCGCTAGGACTACAAACTGCAGGTTGAGGGGCCCATTTGTTGGTACCTAACCTGATTTTGTATTAGTCTCATGTAAGAGAATGTAAACTTGATTTCACCAAAAGAAATGTAAACTGTCATTTACCAAAAGCGTTTGAAGATTTGTTGTTGTTGTTGTTGTTGTTATTTTGGAATGTGAAAGATTGGATGAGAAGGTGCCAGCCAAGATGATGGGAGACCTGATGGTGCCTCAAATCCATCTTAAGACAACCCAGAATTCAGGCCTCTTTTTTTTAATTACTCTTTTTTTTAGTTCTGTTGACATTCACTATTTTATTAGTTTCAGGTATATAGCATAATGGTTAGAGTTATATAATTTATGCAGTGATTCCCCTGATTACTCTGTACCCACCCGGCATTATACATAGTTGCTGCAGTATTATTGACTATATTCTCTATGCTGCACTATACTTACCCATGACTACTTTGTAGCTACCACTTGGTAATTCTTAAACCCTGCACATTTTTCATCCAGCTCCCAACCCCTCTCCCCTCTGGCAACATCAGTTTGTTCTCTGTGTCTATAAACCTGTTTCTGTTTTGTTTATTTGTTTATTTTGTTATTTGGATTCCACATATATAAGTGACACCATATGGTAGTTGTCTCTTTCTGTCTGACCTAAATTACTTGGCATAATACCCTCTCTGTTCATCTATGTTGTCACAAATGGTTAAGATTTCATCCTTTTTTATGGCTGAGTAATGAATATTCTATTATACTTGTTTATATGTACCACCTCTCCTTTATCCAGTAGTCTCTTGATAAACACTTGGGTTGCTTCCCTATCTTGGCTATTTGTAAATCGTGCTGCAGTGAACATAGGGGTGCATATATCTTTTTGAGTTAGTGTTTTGGATTTCTTTGGATAAATACCTAGAAGTGGAATTGCTGGGTCATAAAATAGTTCTATATTTAATTTTTTGAGGACAATTCAAATCATTTTCCGTATTGGCTATATTTATTTGCAGTGCCACCAACAGTGTGTGAGGGTTCCCTATCCTCCACGTCGTTGCCAGCACTTGTTTGTTGATTTATGTTAAGGGAAGGGAGACTGGGTGGGGCAAGAGCTAATGTCCAAGGAACAGCAGAAAATCTCCAAATCTTTTTGTTCCCAGTTGGTTCTTGACCCATGCTGAGAAAATATATTATATGTAAGCCTGCTGAAATGTTAAGTATTAAGTTTGTGCTAGATCTCATGGTTGAGTTAATTGCGGTATTAGAATGCCTAGGTTCAAATCAACT
Source organism: Lyroderma lyra (assembly GCA_004026885.1). Taxonomy (NCBI): domain Eukaryota; kingdom Metazoa; phylum Chordata; class Mammalia; order Chiroptera; family Megadermatidae; genus Lyroderma; species Lyroderma lyra. Next base: position 133,983 of record PVJL010000233.1, on the reverse strand, counting down.
ATTAATATTTAACTGCATGGGCTTTGACAAGATTATACTTAATATTTCTAAGAGTTTGTTTTCTTAGCAATAGTAACTACCTACAGAAGACATGGTTTTAGGGTTAAATGGAACACTAGGTAAAGTAGTTGGCACAGAGCTGACTACATAAAAGCTCAATATATTTTGCTTGTCATTATCACTTATCCAATAATACGTACATATCCCCTTTCCTCAAGGAGCTGAAAATCCAAATACAGTAGATAAAGTAAATAAAACATCAAAAAATCTGAAACAAGATCCACTGAAACAAGTTATACTCTAGTATGAGAAAAATCAGTTTGGACTGGAGTTTGGTTTTTTAAAACTTTCATGGATATATGACATCCCTTGGAATTTCAAATCATGAAATTACAGTTCAATGAATTTTTCAAAGTGTACAGACCTATGTAGCCAGTACCCAAACCAAGAATATCAGATTCCCAGAAATCTCCCATGTATCCCTTTAAAATTACTCCAGAAAGTAACCCCTATTCTGACTTCAAATATAGATAAGTTGCCAGCCTTTGAGCTTTATCTAAATGAAACTTAGATAATTTGCTTGTGAGAGTCACAATACTAGGTTTGTGAGATTTATTTATGTTGTATGCAATTGTAGTTTCTCATTGCAATCCCCTATTAATTGTATGAATACAGTTGTATTATTTGAATGAATATGAGTTGTATGAGTATTTTCTGATTGACAAGCATTTGGGGTTGTGTTTAATTCGGGACTTGGAAATAATGCTGTTAAAAATATTTCTCACATGTGTCTTCTGCTGAATACCAGGATCTTAGTGTATATATATGTATGTTCGGGTATAGTAATTTCAATCAGGTTTTTTTTTTTAAGGTGATTGGGAATTCCAATTATTTTACATCCTTGTCAGTTCTTGGTATTATTAGACTTTTAAGTCTTAGTGATTCTAGAGATATGTAGTGGTATTTCTTTGTGTTTTTTTCTTTTTAATTCATTTTTATTGTTAGACTTATTGGGGTGACATCTGTTAGCAAGGATTACATAGGTCTCAGGCATACAATTCTACAGTGCATTGTCAACTTGTTGTATAATAAGTTCACCACCTAATG
>PVJL010000233.1:0-132776 GCA_004026885.1 Lyroderma lyra | reverse complement strand
GTAGCAATAGCAAAAGAGTTTACACTTCTCAGTAAGTAGGAAGATGAGAGATTCAGAAAGAATTTAACTGGACAAATATGGAGAGAACAGCATAGCTAATGGCTTATGTCTATAGTGAAAATTTAAATGACTTAAGTAACTTGAGAGAAAATTTGCTACTTTGTTAGTTTAATTAAGAAAAAAAAGATTAGCTGATCCCTGCCCCAGTTCTGATTTATAATCTTAATGAATTTTTATTAAGTTTATTCATTCTGTAGATATTTACATAGCACTTAGTGTATGTTAGTGATATTTACATAGCCCTAGGTGTGGAGGATAAAAATATGAATAGATAAGGACACAGAGTTCATATTACAGCTGGTAAAAATTAAAACAAAAAGAATACATTTAAACATAACTATCAGAAATTATTTTTGAGACAAATGTTTCTTTTAATGGGATATTTATTAATAGCAAGAAATATTACTCTAAGTAAACTAGTTCCAAATAACAGTGCAACTGAAAATACTGTAGCAAATAGATTTCTGGGAAAGAAAACTTGGATGCAATCATTAAAATTGTCAGAGAAAGGCTTGCCCACAGTAGAACCATTTATTTCTATTTCTCGCCTGTAGGATCTTGAGTGGGGGAGGTATCAACATGTATTCAGGAGAATTTTCTTTACCCACAAACAAACTCAAATACAATGTTTGATAGGTAGAGCCAGAAAGTATTTAAGCATTTTGTGTGATTAATGATTAATCATTCTGTTTTGAATGTCATTCAGTATAGTATGAGAATTAAAATGTGTAAATTATAATGTTTAAATGATAATGTGTACTCTGTGAGAATGTATTCTTTTTAGGAGACTGAAAGAATGAAAGGAAACTTAACGTTGACGCACTAACAAAAAATGACTCTCTAGTGCACCACCGGAGAGTTCACACCCTTCCATCTGAGAGCCACCTTCACGGTGCATTGGTTTGCCTTGGGAGAAATTTTCACATCTAAGAATAGAGAAAATAACAATGTATCACTCTTCCCTTACTCTTGGACATTTCTTCTGAGTCAGGAAGAAAGCTCAGTGGTAGCTCCTACAGGATGCTGTCTCCATGTCAGCATTTCTCTTCTAAACCAGTTCTCAACTTTAGATAAAACCAGGAGGCCCTTATTGCTACAGGACACCCCATGGAATCAGAACAGTAATAATAAAAAATCTTGAAGAAAGAGATATGTTAAACGAAACTTTATTTTCTGTGTAACTTTTATAGAACTAAGAGTTGTTCAACTCCATTCAGATAAACAGATTGCATATTTAGAAAATCTTTGTATATACTTGCTTATGTGTTTTTTTCTACATAGCATTTATTCATTCATTATTTATTCAGTAAACATTTACAGGTGTGGTTTCTGCCCTTTTTTAGTTTAGAATTTTTATTTGTAATTCATTTCACCAACTATAATATGTGTGGGCCTATTTTGGTAGAAAGTCTGGCTGTTTTTGTTGATATATAATTTCTACATGAAAAACATCCTAACATCCAAATTTCTACTGTGTTAATAGGATACTCCCTTTATTTAAATATGATAAAGTAAGTCCTTTATGATTATTGTCTATACTGAGGAGAGCTTTAGAGATATTTCTGGTGTTTTGTGAAATTAAACACCATCTCCAAGTTTTTCTGTGTCTGTCACTCTCAAACTCTGAGCATTTTTAATAGTTACTTTTTAAGTCAAAACATGGAAAAATGTATTTTGAATAAAACTTTCTTATAGATTGGGAAAGGTTTCCTTACAAATTTTTTAATTCTTAGGAAAACTCTACAGAAATTTTTAAGAGGAAAATTAGTTGGAAAGATTTTAACTTGTGATTGTAATAAAAAGCAGGTTCTTTTTTGGAAATGTTTTATCAGAAGCTAAAGTCTGGGAATAACTTTAAGATTTCATTCAGATACCCAGTGCCACAATAAACAAGGCATTATAAAACTGATATTTATTTGATAATTTTTAAGAACTAAAGGATGGCATATTCTCCTTCCACCAAAAGATGCCCCATAATTTAGATACTCAGAAATTTGCATTTTTTATTTGAATAAGCAATAAAATACTTTTATAAACCCATAAATATATTGCAAAGGAGTTAAATTATTATTATTCTTGAAATATTTAAAAATAGTTTTTTTGTGTGTGTGCCATGTTTTTTAGATTGGAAGAGAGACTTCCAATTTTTCTTATTATCCTTATACCCAATGCATAAATTATTTTGGCAAGTTTCTCCACCATAGAATACACAGTTTCCATGTCTAATGGACCTTTCTAAAGTTGGAGATAATACCATAACACAATATAGACAGTTTTTAAAAAATTATTTTTCAATTACACTTGACATACAGTATTAGTTTCAAGTATACAACATAGTGATTAGGCATTTCTATAACTTATGAAGGGATCACCCTGGTACCTCTAGTACCCATTTGACACCATACATAGTTATTACAATATTATTGACTATATTATTTATGCTGTACTTTACATCCCCAAGACTATTCTGTGACTACCAATTTGTATTTAATCCCTCCAACTTTTTCACTCATCCCCTAACACTTCTCTTGTCTGGCAACCTTCAAAATGTTCTCTGTATCTATGAGACTGTTTCTGTTTTGTTTGTTTACTTTGTTCTTTAGATTCTATTTATAAGTAAAATCATGTTATTTGTCTTTTTCTGTCTGAGTTAACTCCATTCAGCATAATACCCTCTAGGCCCATCCATATTCTTGCAGATGGCAAATTTCATTCTTTTTTTATGACTGGGTAATATTCCATTGTATGTATGCAACACCTCTTCTTTATCCATTCATCCATTGATGAACACCCAGGTTGCCTCCATTTCTTAGCTATTTTAAATAGTGCTGCAAAGAACATATGGATACACATGTCCCTTTGACGTAGTGTTTTGGCTTTCTTTAGATAAATACCCACAAGTGGGATGACTGGGTCCTTCTTTGTCTTTTGTATAGCCTTTGGTTTAAAGTCTATTTTGTCTGGTATAAGTATTTCTACCTCAGCTTTCTTTTTTTAAATTTCCATTTTCATAAAGCATCTTTTGCTATTCTTTTACTTTCAGTCTGTATGTGTCATTTGATCTGAAGTGAGTCTCTTGTAGGCAGCATATGTAAGTGTCTTATTTTTATGTCCATTCAGCCATTCTATGTCTTTTGATTGGAGCATTTAATCCTCTTAAAGTAATTGTTGAAAGATGTGTAGTCATTGCCATCTTATTATTCATACATTTAATCTTTTTTAGAAGTCCCTTTAACATTTCTTGTAATACTGGCTTGGTGGTGATGAAGTTCTTTAGCTTTTATTTCTCTGGGAAACTATCTGTTACTTTTTGGGGGAAACTATATGATTATTGCTCTTTATTTTGAGCTGAAACTGAAATATATATGTATGTATGTATATAAAATATTTACCTGTGATTCTCATCCTGCACCTTGAAGTAAGACTATATCAAATTGCACAGGGCAAATATTTGAAAACAGCTGTTTTTCTGGTTATATACTCATATATCATTTATTTCAACTCTTTAATCATCCCAACCTCCTTTTCATGACCTTCTCAAAATGTGGCATCTAGAGTTTCATTCACCAGCAAAAATGTCTATCTGTAAAGAACATAGCTGTAAGGAATATTTCCATCCTTGTTATGAACACTGCCCCCAGTATAATCAATATTGCATCAAATGTGTTTTTAGTAGTCACCTAGTTTTCTTATACTGATCTTACATCAGTGTAAACCTGTATGTATAGTATGATACTATTATTAAATTATATTTTATTTATCATTAGTAAATAAGATATTTAAGCCAAGTGTACAAATGTTAATTTTTCTCCTTAATAGTTTAGATTCATATATCTTAAAATTCTCATATCTGACTCTTTAATAAGTTCTCCCAGCTTTGTCACAAGTAAATTGGCAAACATGCTTTTCATATTTTCATAAAGTAATTAATAGTGTCTTCCACAACAGGGCATATCCAGAGCTTCAGAACATACCTCTAGAGATAGCCCTCCAGTTCGACACTGATCTTCATTAGTGAAACAAATATCATTGATTATAGTTTTGAATGTTGTCTTATCAGTGTGGCACAGGTACATAGTTTAAATAAATGATTCAAAAAGGCTGATAAAAGGAAGTATCTCCTGTTGCAGTCTTTCTTACCCCATAAGTAATTTTTAATCTTTTTGTCTGATATTTACCTCCATATTTCCAAATATAGGCTTAGTTTACTATATCTTAATGCATCAAAAAGAATTACTTATTGACTTTCTTTTATAGTGAGAATTTAACTCTCTTATGTAGACCACTAATTCCACAATTCTGTCTTCTGAAAAAATTTTGATTAAGTCAATAGCCAGATTTTCTATGTCACTTGAAACCAAGTACTGTACCTCGCAGCACTGTTTCTTTTTTGTACAACTCTTTGATTTTCCTGGAGTTAATAATTGCCTCATTTAAAAATGTGCTTAGCTTTTTTATGTTCCAAACATTTTTTTCTCTCAAGTATTTGAACAGATAGGTGAAATCTCTATGAATGTATTTTTTAAATGCTCAAATATTTCTTCTTTCCTAGACTCGCCTCAAAGGCTCCTCGCCCCACCCCCCAATCTTCCTTTTCTGATTTGGCCTGGAAAAATTTTACCCTGCTGTATCATTCTCTCATCCTGTGAAATCTTTTCACTCATCTTTGATTTTGATGACTTTTTTGTGTGTAACATATATTTGGTCTCTCATACTAAAACATGCTTCCTTGTTGCTTCCAAAAAAAAGAAAAAAAGAAAAAAAATGGGGAGGTATATTTTTTCCATCTATCCAACATCTGAAAATGTCTTAATCAATCCTCATATTTAATTGACAATTTCCTGCTTATAAGATTCTAACTTGAAAATAATTTGCTTCAATTTTTAGGACACCATCTTATCCGCTAGCATTTCTCAGCTATTATGAAGTCTTGTGGTCTGGTTCTGATCTGCTGTGTGAGCCTGGTCTCCATGTCGGTGCCAGTGGAGCTTTTGGTATCTTGTCTTTATCTCTGTCACTCTGCTGTTTCATGATGAAGTAACTTAGTATAACAGACCCTCAGTTAACTAGCACCCATGGGAACTGGTAGATATAAAGGTAAGTAGAATCTCTATTAACTGGAACTCAAGCAACCAGTTGCTTAAGAGTGTTGGTTGCTTGAGTTCTGGTTAACAGAGAGTCTACTGTATTTTAAAATTCAGTTTACTAAGAAGTCTGTAGGTCCTTTCAGTAAGGATAATTATTCTGAGAAAATTGGTTGTATTATACCTTTCATAATTTCTAGGCAACTATCTTTTATGTTCTCTTTTGAGCTCTTGCTAGTTGGATATTGGGATTCTTGGATTGTTCCTCTTATTCTCTTGTTTTTATTCTCCTATTTTCTATCTGTCATTTGGTTTCACTCAATGGGAAACTGTCAATATTGACACCATCTACTATATTATTTATTTTAGTTATATTCTTAATTATCAAAAGTTTTATTTACACTGATTGTTTTGGGGGTCATGGTATTCTATCTTGTTTTATCCATAAACATCTATGCATATTAATTACAAAACTTTTGAAGGAAAATTCTGTCTCGATAATCTCTATCTCTCAGACCTTTTCTTTAGGGTAGGGTATAGTTTTCTGGGTTTTCTACTGATGTTTTTCTTTTAAAGTTGATTCTCTGCAGCTAATTCTTATTTAAGAGTAAGGCATCAGAGAATTAATTGTAAACTCTGCATTTGGATAGAGATTAGTGACTAATGATTTTCCCTGTAAATCAGTATGTAAGGTCTTTTCTTTTGGAGACCCAGGTTCTCAGAGAAGGGCCCTCTAATGCCCAGCCTGTGAAGAAGAGTGACATGGACAGAGAAACTATGGATCAAGAGTTCACTGTGTAGAATTCCCTTATTCCTCTAGCACTCCCAATTTGAGCCCAAGCCATTTAGTTCCTCCAGAGAATAGGCTCCTAATCTGGCTTCAGGGGAGTGGAGGACTCAGAGCAATACTTGCATCTCCGGTACTGCGCCTCTTAGGAGTTCTGTAGGTATCAGTTTGTTTTGCTTCACATTAGTCTTCTCCATTCTTTTTTATCTTCTTTGTATCTTATGACGGTATTGAAGTCTATTTTGTTTACTTTGACTTTGTGGGTTGAAACAGATTAAAGAGGTGAGTAAATGGCATATGGTCACTTGGCCATTTTGAATTGAAAGTGGTTTATTTTTTTAAACCAGATGCTCTTCGCCTTCTATTCCACTTTCTCTACCTTGTCCCTACTCTGCAAACATCTTAAAATATGTCTGATATGTTTTTCAGCATCTAGGTAAACAGATTTGTTTCTAGTGGGGAACAAAACATGGTCTTAATTAGAATTCCATTGAGGTAGTTACTCAGCTTATCTCACCACTGAATGAATTCTCCATGTATGAGTCTTAAAGAATCCCCATGTTTTATTCAAGTGTTTAATAGAAAAAACCATGCCACAGATTGTGTTTTCATTATTTTATATATCCTCAGGATATGGAAAGGAAGGAAAGGAAAGGGAATGGAAGTTTAATATGCATTTAGAACAGGGGTGTCTGACCTTTCAGCTTCCCTGGGCCACATTGGAAGAAGAATTGTCTAGGGTCACACATAAAATACACTAACAATAGGTGATGAGCTAAAAAAAAGGTCCATGCATAATTTTTGTAACATTTTAAGAAAGTTTACGAATTTCTTTTGGGCTGCGTTCAAAGTTGTCCTGGGCTGCATGTGGCCCACAGGATGTGAGTTAGATGAGCTTGGTTTAGAATATTGACTCAAACACTGTTACAGGTTCCTCTACATGTTATCTCCTTTAATCTCACACCTACCCTAAAGTGTAGGGATTATTGCCACCTCATGACGAGAAAACTGAGGATCCTCTAGGTTATGCATCTAGTCCAGGGTTGCTCAGCTATTGACAGCTGAGATTCATTTTTTAAAATCTCTGATTCCAAATTTTATGCCCTTTTTATTCATCCTTTGCTCCCCAGTGGTAAAAGCTATGAAACCTCATCTTACATTTTAACATAAATAATTCATTTTTATCTGATTTAGATAATTTAAAAATTAGTTTAAATTCACTGAAATATTAAATTAATCCCTAAAATATTCTTGCCTCAAAACTTTTATTGCATATGATAAATACACATAAATACATACCATGAGTATTCTTTTATTTCAATTCTGATTTTTCCCTTATCAAAGCATTCATAGAGCTCACATTTTATTTTTCATCTGGGAGTTCTCTGTGCAGATTCCTTTTCAGGACTTTATAACCTTACTTGAAAGTAAACTTCTTGGCATTATTTCTGTTAACTCCCACAGCTAGCACAAAAGCATTTGTGGAAACTTGAAATGGTATAATAAATCCTGCTATTCTCCTGGCATTTGGTTTTAAGAATTTTGTAAATATTACTAAAGTAAATAGTGCCTTAAAAGTAAAAACAAAACAAAATGAATTTTAATGTATGCTTTAGTTATTTTTCTGATCTTTTTATATGTTCTACTCATATTGAATAGTTTTCTGTTTTGCTCCATATAAGAAAGCAGCTGCTTTCCTAGATGTAGACTCCCAGGAGATAAGACACGAGTGAGATTTTCATCATGGCATGTGCCATACAGTCTTACAAAAGTAACATTTCATTTGTTGTGATTTGTATAGACATGAAAAAAGTAAATTTACATAGCAGCCCCAAAAGAATTATTAAAATTAGACAAAATTTATACTCATTTTGACAATAACAATTTTTTCCTGTTACCGTCTAATTGTAAAGATTTGTGCTATGTAATGAATCAATAAAAACTCCAAACTGGACCTCTTTAGATGAATTCTACTTGCTAAACAGATTTCATAGAGGAGTTTGAAATGGTCATTACCCCTTTGTATTACAAACTATACTATTAGAAAGGTGAAAGGATGAATTACTAGATTTAACCTACTGACAGTTTTTCCTGAGCTTTTCTTTTCTTTTTTTTTTTTTTTTTTTGGCTGTAGATAGTACTTAACATTTTGAATTATAATTACATTTACTGTTACTTCTAGCATAATAAAACTGAGCTCAATACTGTCTGTGGCTTTGTAAGGATTATTAAATTTTACTATTAAAGAAAGCTAATCCAATAATTGAGTAGTTATTGGGTGATTTTTTTAAATTCTGTTTTTCTAATATCTTATATATAGAAAATAATGTATGGTAAGTGAAAATTTCTGTGTAAACTAATTGCATGAATTATTGCAACGGCTTTAGGTTTTATATATGAAAGTGAAAATGATCACAAAACTTTTCTAAAGTCATAATTTAAATATATTAATTACCATGGAGTAAATTTAAATGTTAATTATAATCAAATTAGCCAAATGAATTACATGTGATGAGATAATCATATTGACTTTGATTAACTTAAAATTGTAAATCCATTATCTTGTGTATACATAAATATATACATATATACACTCAAAATTTTAGATCATAAAATAGAAATTAAATGTTATAATTATTACCAGGATATGAATATAATGAAACTTGACTAGGTATGTTTTTTATTAAACATTTATTTCTTTGTCCTTTAAGTTGAAACTCAACATTTTTGCAAATGAATCTGACATAAACATTTTTTTTATGCCTGAAGGTGTAAAATTTAAATATAATCATATTCAATGCAATAGAATGAAATGTATCATTAGTAAGTATTTTTAAAACTAAATGCTGTCTTGGTTTATTAAAGCTGTATAGTCAAAGGATGTCTGTAACAGGTTGAAAAGGAAATTTTCAATATGGCCATTAAACTTTAAAACTCTAAGTGTAATCTTTTAGGGAATAGTATGAATGGGGTCCCTGTTGATATAACAGATGTAGTATCTTACTCCACAGTGCACATATGCATTGAATTAAAGGAACAGTAGCAGTAGTAGTTTACAGAGTTGACACTCTATTCTTAATATGCATATTTTGTATTTTGTTTTTGTTTTTTTTTTTAAAAACAGAGTGATATCTCACTCTACTATACTCTGGCTATTTTAGTATAACTACTTTAGTGTTTTACTTCCCTAATAATTAAGGAGCTCAATTTAAAATAGTGTTCTACTTTTGTAGGGAATACCCTTAATAACAAAGTAGTTGTATAAAATTTCTATCTGTTTTACTGTAGTGAGGCTTTTCTCTTAGATTTATTCGTATATGTATCATTGACTTCATGAAGATTTACAGAACCATGCTCTTCCTGGGGTTTAGGTATAGGCTCTTTATTTACAGAATTTTTGAGACTACTAAAAAAATCAAGGAGAAAAAAACATGCATGGATGCATATACACAATAATGTTTTATTCTACAGAATATGTCATTTCTGGTTTGTTTTGACCTGAAACTCTATCATTTCTCTGTTTAATAAGTCATTTAACAGACACATCTTTTATTTCATATTAGCATTATAAAGACATTTAGCGTAATCACCAAAACATTATTTTTAAAATTTCTTCAGAAAAATACCTATAATAAAAATTTTTCCATCAAAAAATTTAACTTTGCCACAAAAGCTTAAAATTGTCAGTTTTGAAAGCGATCACAGGAAAGACAGATAAATAATACATGTTTCTATATTGAGAAATTCATTGGTACTTTTGGACTTTTCCTTAAGATTAAGGAAAACACAGCTAATCCTCTCAAATTATTCTAAGAGAAACACTTCATACCTGATTATGTTTTAGCTATTACAGTATGTTTGTTTTTAAATCGAAACCACTCCATTTTAAACATTGTAAATTGATGCTTCTGAATAAGACAAGCTGCATTTGTTTTAATGAAAATGATTTCTGCTTTGTAATAAGGTATATTTGGGTTTATGTATGTGCTGTGTAATGATGACATTTCTGTGAGTGTAGCTCTCCTAAAGCAAAAATTATGTGAATTCTTTTGTCACTTGGTAGTAGGTTTTTCTTGATTGTCTGAAGAAATTAGCTAATACTTATCAAACAATGAGCAATCAGGTATATGACACCCAGCCCTACGGCTATGAGCCTTTCCATTTTTAATGGATGACTGTGGAACTTGCTGTCAGGAAGCAAAGAGATGATGTGGTATCTAGCAATAAAGTAAAAAAATAGTTTCTTCATCTGATTGATGACTTATTCAGGATTATGTTTTGAAAAAACAATCAGAAAATTCCAAATATTTGCAAAGGAAAGTGAAACTGATTAATAGTACTTCACTTATTTTTACTCAGTTTTGTATTTTCTTAGTCATTTTTTGTTTAAAAGCAACAAGAAAACTAAAGTTAAATAGCTGAGGCAGAAGAATTATGACTATAATATGTTTGTCTGGTTAGATTATTTAAGGTAGGGGAACAACTAAATGCCATAATTAACCATCCCTAAAATGATTTGTGACACAGCAATTTTGCTAAATGTTTTCAATGATGTTATCACGTTTTGAAATACTGTTTTGTTGTTACAACTTACCTCTAGTTCTGATTAATTGATCTTGAATAACTGACCTCTGCTCATTTTATTTATAAAAATTTATTTTTAAATTATAATTGACATGAGTACAATATTATATTGGTTTCAGGTGTACAGCATAGTGATTAGACACATATATCTTACAAAGTGGTCACCACATCTGGCATCATGCATAGTTATGCTATTGACTACATTTTTTACGCTGTATTTTACCCTTGTGACTTATAACTGGTAGTTTGTACTTATTTTTCTCGCTTTTTCCCATTTCCCTACCTCCCTCCCTCCCATCTAGCAACCATCACTTTGTTATCTGTACCTATGAGTCTGTTTCTCTTTTGTTTGTTCATTAATTTTTTTAAGGTTTCACAAAGTGAAATCATATAATATGCATCTTTTTCAGTCTGACTTACTTCACTTAGCATATTACTCTCTAGTTCCATCAGCGTTGTCACAATGGCAGGATTTCATTCTTTTTTATAACTGAGTAATATTCTATCTTGTATATATACCACATTTTCTTTATCCATTCATCTGCTGATGGACACCTAGATTGCCTCCATATCTTGGCTATTGCAAATAATGCTGCAATGAACAGAGAGATGCATACATTTTTTTTTATTGGGTGACATCTGTTAGCAAGGATTACATAGGTTTCAGGCATACAATTCTACAGTGCATTGTCAACTTGATGTATAATAAGTTCACCACCCAGTGTGAGTTCTCTTTCCATCACCTTATATTTAGCTCTCCCCCTCCTCTCCCACCCCCTCCCCTTTCTCCCCTCCCTAACCCACTCGTCCCCAAATAAACATTAAACTATTGATTGTGTCCATGGGTTATTTGTTTGAATGGGTATTTCTTATTTCTTTAGATAAACACCCAGAAGTAGGGCTGCTGGGTCATACGCCAGTTCTAATTTTATTTTTAATTTTTGGGAAATTTCCATGCTGTTTTTCACAGTGGTTGCACCAATTTACCAACCGTGCATAAATGTTCCCTTTTCTCTGCATCCTCACTTATTCTTTGTTGTCTTTTTGATAATAGTCATTTTGACAAATATGAGGTGATATCTCATAGTTTTGGTTTGCATTTCCCTGATGATTAGTGATGTTGAACATCTTTTCATGTGTCTGTTGGTCATCTGTATGTCTCTATGGAGAAACCTATTCAGGTCCTCTGCCTACTTTTTAATTGGATTGTTTGGGGTTTTTTTTATGTTGAGTTGTATAAGTTCTTTATAGATTTTGGATATTAGCCCCTTATTGAATATATCATTTGCAAATATATTCTCCCATTCCCCTAGGTGTCTTTTTGTTTAGTTGATGGCTTTCTTCATGGTATAAAAGCTTTTTAGTTTGATATAGTCCCCCATTTGTTTAATTTTGCTTTGTTGCCTTTGCCCTAGGAGATATACCCAATAAAATATTGCTCAGACTGATGTCAAATAGTTTGTTACCTATGCTTTCTTCTAGGAATGTCCTGGTTTCAGGTCTTACATTTAAGTATCCATTTTGAGTTTGTTTTTATGTATGGTGTAAGAAAATGGTCTACTTTCTTTTTTTTTTTTGCCTGTATCTGTCCAGTTTTTCTAATACCATTTATTCAATAGACTGTCTTTACCCTATTGTATATTCTTGCTTCCTTTGTTATAGATTAATTAACCATATAGGTATGGGTTTATTTCTGAGCTCTCTGTTCCATTGATCTGTGTATCAGTTTTTATGCCGGAATCATGCTGTTTTGATTACTATAGCCATGTAGTATATAGTTTGATATCAGGTAGTGTGATACCTGCAACTTTGTTCTTCTCAAGATTGCTTTGGATATTTGGGGTCTATTGTGGTTCCATGTACATTTAGTATTATTGGTCCTAGTTCTGTGAAAAACGCCATTGGTATTTTGATAGGGATTGTTTTGAATCCGTAGATTGCTTTGGGTAGATATTGGTACTTCCAGTCCATGAGTAGAGAATACCTTTCCATTTATTTGTGTCCTCTTCAGTTTATTTCATCATTGTCTTACAGTTTTCAGAGTACAGGTCTTTTATCTCCTTAGTTAAATTTGTTCCTAGGTATTTTATTCATTTTGATGCAGTTGTCAATAGGATTGTTTTCTTAATTTCTCTTTTTGATAGGCATTAGTGTATTAAAATGCAATAGATTTCTAAATATTAATTTTGTATCCTTCAACTTTACTAAATTCACTTATTCTAATAGTTTTTTGTTGTTGTTGAATTTTTAGGGTTTTCTGTATATACTATCATACCATCTGCAAATAGTGACAGTTTTACTTCTTTCTAATTGGATTACTTTTTACTTCCTTTTCCTGTCTGAATGCTGTGCTTAGGACTTGCATAGTATATTGAATAAAACTGGTGAAAATTTGCCTCCTTGTCCTGTTCATGGTCTATACCCACTTTGTTGAGAGTATTTTTTTTTTATCATAAATGAATGAATTTTGTCAAATTTTTTTCTGTATTGGTTGAGATGATTTTTATCCTTCATTTTGTTTATATGATGAATCACATTGATTGATTTGTGATTATTGAACCATCTTTGCAGCCCTGGAATAAATCTCACTTGATCATGGTATATGACCTTTTTACTGTATTGCTTAATTTAGTTTACTGCTATTTTCTTGAGAATTTTTATGTCTAGATTCATTAGGGGTATTGGTCTGTAATTTGTTTGTTTTTTTGTAATATCTTTGGTTTTGGTATCAGTGCAATGCTAGCCCCATAGAATTGGTTTAGAAGTTTTCTGTCTTAAATTATTTGGAATAGTTTGTTAAGTATAACTATTCTTTTTTGAATGCTTTAGAATTTACCTGTGAATCTGGTCCTAGACTTTTGTTTAAGAGTTCTTTCATTATTTATTCAATGTTGTTACTAGTAAATGGTCTGTTCAGGGTTTCTGTTTCTTCCTGATTCAGTTTTGGAAGTTTGTATGTTTTGATGAATTTATTCTCTTTTTCTGGGTTGTCCAATTTGTTGGCATATAATTGTTCATAATATTCTTTTATAATTCTTTGTATTTCTGCAGTGTTGGTTATCACATCTCTTTTATTTCTGATTTTATTTTGGTTCTCTCTCTTTTTTTACCTCTGTTCATTTTAAACAGTGCAGTCATTGCCAGATTCACTGACCGAAAGCCCATTTAGAGAACTAGAAATTATTTAGAATATGTACAGAATGAATTTAGGAGATTTTAAATTCAAAGCCAAAAATTGATATGAATTGCTAGGCTTTTCTTTAAAATTTCTGCTCTCATTAATTGGTTGCTGATCTTGATAGTCATTAAAATATTTAATGTACAAGTTACAATTGTTAGAGTTCATTTGTAATATTTTGTTTCTAACATTAAGTATTGAATATTAATTTTAATATTCTTAGAGAAGTTTAGCTAAAGTTTACATGAGGAACATAGAAACAAGAATACATACCTTAATCCACAAATGGCACCAGCAGTAGCATGTGAAATAGACATTTGTAGTAAAATACCTAGTCTAGCTACTTTTCTAGTTGAACTTAATTAAAATAGACTGCATGAGTACTTCTTACTCTTAACTAATTTTACTTGCTATTCTTTAAACCAACCTTCAGATTTTTAAAAAATTTTATTTGGTTTTCAGATATCTAGCTAAGTGATCTTTATAGCTATAATTGAGGATGATTATTACTATGAAAAATAATCATTAAATTTAAAACATACCACCTAAACTCAGCTCATGTGCCACTAGTGGAATAGCTACTGTGATAGAAGAACACTGGTCAGTAAATTAATGCAAGATTCTGTGGTTCATGGTACATTGGAATTATTTCCTCCTTTTAGAATAAGAAATAGAATGGTTCATAACACTTAAAATTAGGAAAAAATAATACTGATTCTATTTTTTATAATCTCCTACAATATACCTGTCCTCAATAGAATTTATAGTCTGGCAGCAAAAACAGACACGCAATATGCAATTACAAGTATATTGAGAAGTAAAAAGTCTGGTTTGGACATCAGATATCCTCTGTAAGAAAAGGAGGCTCTGCAGAAGGAATGAGATTTAAATACTATGTAGGGATGAAAGGGAGGAAGGTGTTGGGGGTGGGCGGAAATGACACATGCAAAGGTCCTGAGATAGAAATATGCAGAGTGTTTGCTAGAAAACGGTGCTGTCTATGTCCTCTTTCCATTTTCTTTTGCATTATAAGAGACATTTTCCAGTTTGTCATTCATGTAATCAATGTTATATTTTGCAATATTTTTTCTTTATTAATTTTAATTTTTTTACGTTTTGCTATAGCATTATAAATGTCTAGAGTTTTCTGAGTTTGGCTGTTTCTCTCTTTTAAAAAAATTCTTTTCCATTACCTTTACTCAAATATTTGTATGAAATAGATATTCTTACCAATATTACATATTAAAAAATGGAGGTTCAGTGAGGATAAAAAATTACTTATGGCTGGCTACCCATCTTGTAAAGTCTATAAAAAGCAGTTTATGCTAAGTTCTAGTGTAATAGTTACTTTTGAGAGCTATATTATTACAAATTAGGGTACATATTAATTCTCAGTGTGTTTTTCACTACTGTCTGAGAGGAGAGTCGGATCAATGCCAACAGTTTATGAAAGCCTAAATGCATGCACATGTATATCACCAGGTTTTCTGTTTTCTAGAACTGGGGCTAAATAAGCTTTATTTCTGTATTTTATTTTGTTTAGCAATTTAAGTTTCCAAACTAATCATCAAGTCTCTCATAAATTAAGTCAATTCTTTCACTTTTCTGTAGTACCTTTACATGTAAACAATCAAAGCAATAACCCACACTTCAAATATTAGAAGTAATCTTATCCTGTAATTATAATCAACTAAGTTTTATAAACAAGAATAGGCTCATTCTAAACTTAATTATGTTAGAGAAGAGTAATTTCAACTTCTACTTTGCAATTGAAAATCCCAGCCAACCTCCATAGCTCCAGGGATTCTATTAAATTTTTAAGCCTTACAAATTCTATTTGTTTAACATGTCCTGTTTTTCTTAAAGACATTTGTCTGCAACTAATTTATAAGAATGGTCAGTTATATTACTTGTATTTAATGTTGCCACTCCTAACGGGGCTTGCTTCCTATATCTATTGTTCCATGTAGTCATGACAAAATCAGACAGTTTGACTTTGTCAACTAAGAATGATAAAGGTGATTTGTAAGAAACATTCATTGGATAAGAATGCTGTAAATGAATCATATGACTTTCTCCTTTAGTACTTACCTAACAGTCCAGAGACAAATGATTAGTTTTCATGTTCAGTCCTATTATAATCTTTTATTGTATCATTTTAGTAGTTTTTAGTCTCTTACAGGGGTTATTTTTTCTTTTCTGATCTTTGTTGGGTTTAATAAAACCTCAGAAGAATAGGATGGTATCAGGGATATGAAATAGAGGAAAAACAACAACAAAAGGTTGCTTGGGTACCCAAGGAAAGAGCTGCCTTATTTAGATATTCCTACTGAAGGTGTTATTTTGTGGAATCTTTACAACTCAATGTGTTTGAGACAAGGAAGTTACTATTTTAGTATTTATTTACTCTAAGATTGCCACCTTCCAACTAACACAGAATTCTTTATATAACTTTTTTTTTTTTTTTTTACTTAAGTCCCCATATGGATTTAATCAGACATGACAAAATAATATATTTATGTCTCTTGAGATTAGGGGGGAAGATTCCTTAACCAGTATACCCATGGCATAATTTATGTTGCAGTTTTTTGATTTTATAATTTTTGTCTATCTTTCCTAGAGGAACTTGAGTTTATTAAGCAATAAATAAATTTCATGGAATTTAAAGTGTTTTAATAAATTATTTTATGTTTTAATAAAAATAAGTAATTACTTATATCAAGAATCAATATCAATCAGCTGATAAGTATTTCTTGTATGTGCCATGTTGTGGGAGATGTGGGTGATCTAAAGGGTCCTTAACTGCCAGAAGGCTGGGTAGATGAAGGCTGGGTAGATAAAGTCTATGACAAAAATAGAAAATGACCAAGTGCTAAAAAAAAAAAAAAAAAAAAAAAAAAAAAAAAAAAAAAAAAAAAAAAAAAAAAAAAAAAAAAAAAAAAAAAAAAAAGGAGACTCAGACCGAAGAATTCAGAGACATGAAAGATTGATATGTATTTACTCTAGAAGTGGGATTGAATTAGAGCTTTAAAGATAAGTCAAGTTTAGAAATCAGTAGAGGAAGTGCTCAGTCAAGGTAAAAGGAAACAATATGAACAAGACACTGTTATTGAATGAATATATCACATTAAAGAGAAGTGATTATATTATGCCTAAGTAGAGCAAAGGATGCATCTTGGAAAATAGTAATGTAAGGTTGGAAAGGTACGTTGACTAAAATTGGGTGTATCAAGAAAGCAAGGAAGAGTATCATTTTTGATTTACTGTTAAGAGACATTGTCAGTTCTTGAGGGAAAAAAAGCAATATGTTTAAAATTATGTTTAATAATAAATACTTTTGGTTACAGATTAGAATAATGAAGAAGAGTAAGAATCAAAGATGACCTCAAGTTAGAGTATGTAGTTTTGTTAAGAATAATCTTAACTTTGATAGTGTGCTGTAATGTTCAAGTTTCTAGTCCATTCACAGATACTGCTTACAAAGGAAATACAATCCTAAATTCTCAAGTAGAATCTTTAATGTCTCCTCTTATGTTACATAGTTTTGTAAGTGAATTGGTTTTTCTTATCAGAAATATCAACAATTTATTGTATGTTTACTGAGTGATTCTTGATACTGTTAAATGAACTCTGAGAATTTTACCAAACACATGAGCAGTGAGTGTCTAAAAAAGGCCTGTCAAAATATGAGACCATCCATCACTGTTCATCAACAAACCTACTTCTTCAAGATTGAGTTTAAATATCACCCTCTCTTTAAGTACTTATCAAATAGCCTAGAGAGAAATGATTAGTTTTCATTATTTCTTAATTCTATTATAGTTTTTTTGTAGTATCGCTTTAGTGGTCTTTAGTGACTTACAGTGTTTTTCTCCAGTCTTTATTGGGTTTCATATTAAGATCTACTCTGGCATTCTTTTGATAGACAGTGTGTCATTTAGATTATAAGTACTCTGAGGATAAATCAAGGGCAAAAGCAATAGATGTTTAATAAATCTGTAACTCTTGGTGTATGGTAGAACACAATTCATACAATGAATAAAATATTTCCCCATTTTTCACAAGTACTACTGTGTTGATATCATGAATAGCGCCACAATTATTTTTTTAAACAGGCTAACAGTGAGAGTAATAAATGTTCTTTTGTTCAAATAGTCACAATTTAAAAGTTAGAAGGAAAAATATACACCTTAGGAGAAAAGGATTCTTTTATGTATGAACATGGATGTATACTCCCTCATAATATATGTTTGATACTCAATAATATACAATGGTTTGGTTGTAGAATGTTATACTATTTGAAAAATAAACAATGAAGTAAAGAAACAGAGAATAGACCAAAACAAATGGCCAGGAGGAGTATAGCATATAGGTAGATATGAAAAAGGTCAATAGCAGAAAAGAACGTATACTTAATATAGTTTAGGAAAACCTGCGGAGATTTTCACAGAATTAAGTGTGTTCCAAGTGGCATTAAATGCTGTATATGTTAATGGGAAGAGAATAGAAAATCTCAGATATGATAACAAGTCTGAATAATCAAGGCACTGATTTAAATTAATTGTCTACACAAATGGAATAATATGAAAATATTAATTATTCCCAAACTATGGTTTAATTTAAAATATTTTAAGCATCTAATAATCTGTATTAGTCTAACAGTCTTTGAATGCAATACACATAAAATGCATCATATATTAATCTAATGTTCTCAGAGCCCAGTATGTTTCTAAATGACACCGTATGTGAACAGCTGTCTCAGATATGAAAGGACTTGTCTGCAATTCATGTCTTCTTTGCTTAACTTTTCTCTGGTACATACGAGGTCTGTTCAGAAAAACAATCCATAAATGTCTCTATGTTTCATATTACATGGCTGGATACTTTCCGGACATCCCTCATATATCATGCTGACAATTGTCAACATTCTCTCTGAGACTGGAAAAAAGAAGAGGAAGCTTATATTTACTGAAGATGTGCCATTTGTAATAAGACTGGATTAGACATTTCCTATTTTTTATCTCATTGTAATCTTCGTAAGAAACCTGTAATATTGGTGTTGTTATCCCCATTTTATAAAGGAAGAAACTGAGGCTTGGACAGGTCATGAAATATGCTTAAAGTTACCCAGCAAGAAAGTGGCAGAGCTAGTATTCAATTCCAGAGCCTGAACTCTTCCCACTACATTGCACTGGCCTCACTCATAAAATGGGAACTGGCTGAAAATGAACTCAAATAATTATTTTACCTACATTTTTACAGTGATTCTAGTTATTGTTTACTAAATATATTGCAAGTTTGATGGTAGAGAGATACATCTTCTAGATTGATGCACCAAGACAAACCTGAACTGACTTGCAGTTTTAGAAGTTAAAATGCTATATAAAAATATCTTGTTAATATGATTATCATTATTAAAATATTGTCCTTTAAAACAAATTATTCTCTTTCTCAATTACAGTTTCCTACATTGAGAGATCACTGCATTTTTTTTTAAATGTCCATACTTTGCAATGTAGAAGAGCATATGGGGTTAAAAATAGAATAACGGGTGACTATACAAAATTGAAAGCAAGTTTGTTGGATTATATGTGATTTAACTGCAGTTAGCCCTTAACCTTAAAAGATTTAAAAGCATTTATGATCCAGAGAAGTGCATGGCATATAGACAATATTTTTTATAGCATAAATTGATACCTTAAATCAACATCAATCCAGGACAGATTGGCAACTTTTTAATTCTAATTAGAAATATCAAAGTACATCTTAATGAAAATAGCAAAGCAATAATATTTTGGTTGTTTCATTTTATACTTCTTAGAGATAAATTAAGATAAAATGAATCCAGTGTGTTCATATTTGTTTTTTAGTGTTCAGCTTCTTGTGGTAAAGGTTTCAAGTACCGTGAGGTGCTTTGTGTTGACCAAGTCCATGGGAAATTAGAAGAAGAATATTGTAGTCATCTACAGAAACCTCGAACTCACAAAGCCTGTAGATCTGTCAGATGCCCTTCATGGAAAGCCAATCAATGGAAGGGGGTAAGTGATGCATTTTATAACTATAACTATAACTATAATATATATATACATATATATATTTAAAAAGAATATCTTAATTTATTCTGTGTATTTTCAATAACCTTGCAAATTTTACTCCATTAAAATGTGCTTTATTCTGTTATACATATTTTGCACTAATGTCTGAATTAGTACTGTACAGTGTTAATATTTGCCAAGACGATAGTTAAATAAATTAGTTGTTTGATTTTCTTGTGGCTGTAAATATTACATGAAATTTTGTTAATGCTGGGGTTGGGGGACTACTGATAATCATAATATTGTTCTAGGTAGTCTAACAGTAAAATATACATGATAATGTATTTAGTAACTATCTCATTTCCACACCAAAGTCTTAGATCTGAGCTCAGTTTTCATCTAGGAAAAGGGACTGGTAAGTTCCAGAACAGGCTGACCAGATGTACCATTGGAAATGGGAATGAAAACAATGGTCCTGTCCCATTTCAAATGGCAAGTATGGTCAGCCTCTGACGTCCTGAATTTAGCCCAGTGAGACGAGGCTGACCATACGTACCTTTTGAAATGAGACAGTACCATTGTTTTCTGTCCCATTTAAAATGATACGTCTGGCCTCCTGCTCGCCATTTAGACTTTCGGGAAGGGTGAAGTACAAAAACTGTGGGAGGGGGAGTGCTCTGCTGACCCCGCTGACCATGCCCGCGGTTGTGTCCTGGACCACCTACATGAAATGGTCACTGCCAGCCTCCTGGCTATGTTCGCTGGGGCCCAAGTGGTGCTCAGGTACTACCAGCTGGACCTGGCAATACCTGAAATTCCACCAAAGCCTGGAGAACTCAAAACGGAGCTTTTGGACTGAGAGAGAGAGATAACACAAATCTCAAATTTCTCAGCAGTAGAAACTTCAAAATACAACTCTGCCAACAACTCTGTGAATATTATGTCTTAAGTACATATTTTTGATACTTAATGAATCAAACTACTTGTCTGTAAGCACCTAATAATACAATGCTTACTAAAGAGGAGGTGCTCAGTAGATATTAACTTATGCATTGAGATTAATGTATGGTTTCACCAGTGTTTTTTGAAAACTGCCAAAGCTTGTATTGTCTGTCAGCTTCTCGAACATGGTTTGATAGATTTATTTGTGAATATCATGTGAGATAAGAGTATTTGCAATGACATCTGCCCTTATACCTCTTGATTGTTTCTCTGAAGAAGCTTGACTATAACAGCAAATAGGAATTATAACTATAATAAAAGTGACATTCACAATGGAAAATAAATAAATAAAATGATACGTCTGGTCAGCCTATTCCAGAAGGAATTTTAATTGGAGATTGTTTGAAGGAGACATGTCAGAACTAGGTGCTCCAGCCCGGCTAAGGCTAGAATACACATACTCTTGGAAAAACAAAAATGAAGCTGATTCGTAGATGAGATTCAGGCTGAGAACTCCGTTTGTAAAAGAAGGGTGATCAATACCTGTCCTGCGAATGCCATGTATGACATCAGAAACATTAACTAGAATAACTTCCTGAGGCCTTATTTCAATGGGGTTGGGCTCTCAGCACAGCCGTCTGGCTGCTCTCAGCAGTATCTCAAGGTGCTTGTCCATTTCTAGTGGGGACCTAGTTCTGCAAAGGGAAAATGAAGCCTATCTTCTGTTGATGGAAATTCCTAGTCTCTGTCTGATGTTGGAACTATGTCTATTAGGAAAATATGGGTTCAGATAAGAGCTAGAGAGAGTGGGTATCCCTGGGCTTCCAATGCATCACTATTCACTCTGTGAAGTAAGAGCCTTGGTGTATGGCTCCAGCTTTTGAGTGCCAATGTAGCAATGTTATTGTGTCATTGTTATTGAATAAAAAGCTCCCAACTGAGTGAGCATCTCAGGTTCCTTTGTAAAAGAGGCAGCCTCTGTCAGATGCTCAGTTGCTGGGAAGTGCGGGTAACTTTTGACTGAAAACTAGGGGCAAACAAGTCTCTGTTTTTTATCCCTTCCCACACACAAAACACACACACACACACACACACACACACACACGCGCGCGCGCACACGCTTGCTTGCGTATTCTTCAGCCTTTGCTTCTACATTTAATTTTGGTAAAATAAATAACATTATTTTTAGTGCTTTTCCAGAGACAATGATTTAAAAGATGTACTAACTTGCTTTATTTAGTGCATGCCACTACTATCTACTAAGTTGTTCAAGAAAGAAATACCAGATCATCCTGTCTCCTATTAAGGTAACTCTTGAATCTTCATTGCAACCACCTCAGTCTAATTCATCATCATCTGCTCTCAGGTGTATGATGGCCTCCTTACATGTATTATTGCCATTGTTCTCTTGCATATAGTGTGAACTCCACGAGAACTCGAATATGACTGTGTCACTTAATATCTTCTATGACTTACCACTGTCTTTAGGGGTAAGTCTAAATTCTAACCCATGCCTATTGCTTCAGCATTATCCTAGGCCACCAAATCTTCGAGACGATGGGTATCTTGTTCACTATGTACCTGCCCTAGTATCTTGCTTAATACTTCTTAGTTTCAATACTGTGATTTAGTTGCAAAAAGGACTTGCCATCTCTTAAATTATCAGTTATATTTGTCCTACTGGGGTTTACTTTACTTTATCTGGACCAAGCTGTGGCAGGATAATAGTAGAGTAGCTTTCCCCCAGAGGGTGGGACACGACACAGGCACCGAACCCAGCATGTGGCAGATCCTTCCTAATTCCGATAGAGCTGCCGGGCAATGAGAGTGGAAGTAGGATGGATGTTTTGCTTCTTGGCCATCAGCATTCCCAATGATCCCCAGGATTCTTTTGTTGCTATGCAGCTGCTGTGTTTGGTATTCATGAGGGACACTTTCTGAGTCTTGACCTCTAGCCCCAGAGCAGTGAATCAATCATCAGTGCTAACAAATTGGCCTTGGCTTACCAAGTGTGAAATTAAATAAGATTCACTAAAGGAATGTATTTCAGGGGTTTCTAAGATACAGATACGAATATTCGAAGACTATAAAAAACACAGATGCTTTTGTACAAAGTCTGCTTTCTTCTCTGAATTGGTGTTCCTTGTCACAGAAATTAGCTTCATATGCCCACTCAGTCCTCAAATCTCTTCCAGAAACAAATGACCACTTGTGAAGTCTTTGGCTTTTGATTTATTCCATAAAAAGTACCCACATGAAGTTAACAATTGCAGGCTGTCACTGCACTCCATATAATAACATATTCAACAGAAGTGTAATTTCAGAGGTAGTTAAGGCATAATCGCTGTTTGCTACTTTGTTCCGACTGCATAAATTGTAACATTGCTTTAATATAATCACTCACTATTAAATAATTGCATTTTATTATTATTTTACATTATACCTCATATGGAAAGACTCACTTGGCAAATTGTGACCACAGAGGTGCTTAAATGAGTTTTGAAGTAACACTCTTCATTTGGCATTTGATCCCATGTTTTTTTAAATGAAAGGATTTAGTAATACTGTTTAATGACTACTGCTAAGCAGGCACGAGCATTGCTAGGCAGGGCCGTTTGTCCTCGGGGTCCAGCTGTATACCTTTAGAGGCCAATTAAATACTAGAGTCATTTAAGAAGAAAAAAGAATCCCTCTTTTCTGGAACCAAGAAGTGTTTTTGTTTTTGTTTTTTACTTAATTTTATATGTTTGGGAATACCAGCTTCACGTGTAAATTCGAGTTTTCAAGGCTAGCGTGGTGCTAGGTTCTTCATGGTCTCCAGCCTCATCTACTTAATTCAATACCATCCAAACATAGTTAGAAAAAAATCCAGGATTCTCACCTTCCCTTGATCGTGGCAGATGGGCTGCACCACTGAGAAACGTACCTACCGGATCTCATGGATTAAAAGCACCCTATCAAATCTAGAACAACGTGGCATCCGCCACCTGTCTGGTTTCCCTTCTCTGAGGCCCACTGTTTCTAGTATTTTAAAATGACAGCTGGAACTGAAGGTGATACAAGTTCCAAAATCTCACAAATCCACTGGCCAGTGCCCCACTTTACCAAAGGCCCCGATTTAAAAAAAAGAAACGATATGCTAAATGCTGGCGTGTTTAAGTGATGCAATATGTAATTTCATATTTTCTATATTTCCAAAATACAGAAATCTGTACTTCCATATTTTCAAAATTTTCTGATATATACATACGTATTTATCTCTTATAATCTCAAAAGAGAGTAAGTCTTAATTAAGTCCCCACAGCCTCTGACCAAGAACCCAGAACCTCCCTATCTCTGTGCCCAGGTTAGGTGATGCTTCTCCCAGTGAGGACAGGCAGAAGTCCCGGACAAGGAGGGTGTCCTTCCGCCCGGGGGGCGGCTGAGCAAACGGTGCTTCTCAATCTTTTGTAGCTCATGCCAGCAATTCTATTTTTGCGTTTCTATGCTGCCGGTTAGCTCTCTTCATTTATCATCTTTCTTGATGCTTAAAATGGCCTTTCTTTGAGCAGGCTGAGATGACTAATACTTTTTGGTTTGAGGCATATGTATTTCAAGAAACTTTTCAAGGCAGAAATAATTGTGACACTGTAAGAGAAGTAAAAAAAAAAAAAGGGAATAAGAAGGGATCAGCAAGGGACAGTCACTTCCTGACACTGTGTGAGAGACTTTTGTATCCCTCACAACTGCAGGTATTATTACATTCATTCTGCAGATGAGGAAACTACAGTTTAAGAGGTTAAATAGCTTGTGAAGGTCACAAGCCAGGAAGTGGTGGGGGACAAGCATTTCAACATTGGTTGGTCTATTTGAGCTTTCCTACTGTAGTTGCTGTCATGATTATTTCATTATTACTGTGCATTAGGTCATCCTCTGTGCCTTCACATCATATTGCCCCTCTTACAAGGGCACTGAGAGTCAACAATTGCAAACTGTCATTGCAGTACACATAATAATTCATCCAACAGACATGTGATGCTTTTGTTGTGCTGAATTCACTACAGGCTTATTTATGTTTTAAAAATTTTTTGTTGCATAAATAAGATAAAATAGATGTTATAGGTCATGGGAAAGTAATGGAGGTTTTAATTGATTATGTATTAAATATGATACAGTTGCTTAAATCACGAGCAGCATATTAAGCTACATTAATAGGTGAATAGTGTTCTAATCTTTGGCACTAATAGATCCTGGCCAGATTTTTGAAGCAGTCCCTACTCTGGGACCCGGAAAAGTCTTGACAAATTCCCAAATTCTTAGGGAAGCACAATTAAATGACGACCACTATTCTGGATCCATTCCCTTGTGTTATGTTTCAAGCAGGAAAAGCTCTGATTATTAGTAGTGTGATCTCAAAGAAATTTATTGTCTGGAAACTGGAAGTTCATTGGTTTTAAGTCTAATTCTCAGCAGTGCCACAATATAGTGGTGCTGGATTGGCATTTCCATAATTCTGATGGTCAAGCCTAATGATCACAAAATAGTGGCCTCAGTTCCAGGCCTCAATTTCATACTTTCTCATATGAAAGTAAGAGTTGGTAAGGAGTTCCACATTGGTAAGGAGCAGAAATTAAGGACAGTGGATAAAAAATTCAAAGAAGAATATTTCAGCTCAATATGAGAGAGTATTTGCTAACAGGAGTTACCCAAAAATGGAATAACTGCTTTCAGGATATGGTGAACGTACCCAGACTGAGGCTATAGAAATCTGAGTGAGAATGACGGTCATTTAATTCATTGTTACTGGAGAAGGGATTGCAGAAGTGAAGGGAATTTGTGATTAGACATTCTCAGAGTCTTTTCTAACTCAATATGCTCTACTGCTGTTAGTACTGCTGCTACATTATTGATTCACTTTGAAATAAATCATGGTTACAAATAACTGACTATAATAACATGAAAACCTTAATCCATGAATAAGAAATGATAAATAATGCATCATTATTTGCATTTTAAATAAATGTTTATTCAATAGCAGAATGAGTCAGCCTTTGATGAACATATTTTTGCAATGCAGGTTCTAGCATTTCTTTATCTCTGCTCTATAGTAGCTGAATTGACTGTAGTACTAGCAGATTGGCTAAAATCCACTTTCTCCACTTCCACTGTCAAGTCTTTAAACTGCCTGTCTTTGCAGTGTTGTAGTAATATGTATAAAGGGGATATTGGGCGGAGTTTTCCTGTTTCGGTTAAATTAAGCAGTGTTGGTGAGTTAGTGAATTCTAATCAATTATTTGTGTTTTACTTGTAACTATAGCCTCACATTGCCTTCACATTAGTTAACTGGATTTAAAAAAATAAAATGTAAGATGCTTGTAAATATGTAGTTCTATAACCATTAAATAAAGGTGCATATTTTGGGGTTAGAAATATACTTTAGAAGGTCCTTCTAAAGTATAGAAATATACTTTAGATTAACCGTGGATAATCTTCACAATATCCATGACCATAGGAGGAATTGTCTGGGCAAAGATAGTAAGTTCTGCTTTGGAAATATTGAATTTGAAGTGCCTTTGACTTAGTCATGTGGAATACACATGAAAAGTCTGGTAAATGCATGAAAAATTCTTGTAAATATGTGAAAATATAAATGTAGAGTTTGGAGTTATGATCAAGTCTGGAGAGAACAGATTTAGAAATTACTGGTGCATAGAAGAACGTGCTCAGGGAGAGCTCAGAGGATGTAAAGAGACATAAAAGTTATAAAGAGACCCCTGGCACATGCTGACTTCTAAAGGCTGAACAGAGAGAGCAGTCAGTTAGGAACTCAGAGGAGGTGCAATCGCAGAAGAGAGTGCTGAAACCAGCAGTATGTCCATCACAGCAGCCAGGTGGTTCTCTAGAGAGTGGTCAGTGCTGACTGTGTCAGTGAGATTAAGATTTTAAAAGTTTATTGGATTTGGCAATTAGGGTTATTGATGACATCCGTCTAAGAAATATTCCATCTGAATTTTCTATTCAAATCTAAAGTTGCATCCGTTTACTCGCTTGTACTCTTATCTCTGAAAATGGAAAAGCAAAAGTTAATTGTTTTCTTCCAAGCAGTAGTCCATTTTGTTAACTTTTGGGGAAGAGTTCCACAGTTGTAATTACCCATGGCTGCAATGGATTTTTCTAAATGCATTCTGTGATCAAAGGAGCAATAAACCATTGTGGTTTAATGAATTATAGAAAATTATATTGTCTGATAGAACTTGCTAGGCTGTGTTTTGTGAATTATTTTTTCCCAGGAATATTTTTTTCAGGATTAGAGGCAAGAAGTTGTCCAAACGTAGTTTATATTTCTGTCATTATCTCTGGAAAGTGTTTGCAGGAGCCTTATTTTGTAGGCTAAGCATTTTCACAAGAGGTTCAGATAAGCTAAACTACATGCAGATATTTTAGTCTGCTTATTATCTGCCCTGCAGAAAGTACACATTACTTTTTTTTTTTGGAAACTATTCAATGAATTGGGACAATTTTACTGCTTAAGCATAAAATGAAAGTCAATATAAGCTATGCAGATATGCATCATGTTCTTCATA
Organism: Lyroderma lyra; assembly: GCA_004026885.1. NCBI lineage: Eukaryota > Metazoa > Chordata > Mammalia > Chiroptera > Megadermatidae > Lyroderma > Lyroderma lyra. The sequence goes on along the minus strand of PVJL010000233.1, from coordinate 105,543 downwards.
GATTAAAAAAAATTAAGTCAGTTGCTGATTATACACACAGGATAGAAAATTAAATTTTAAAGTGTGCTTAGAGTGAAAATGCTGCAACAGTCTAAGGATTTTGAGTCTACTAGGTGAACTAAATTCTTATCTTTTGTGGAATTTTGATTTTCATTCATGTAAAATCATACTCTTCAGATATACATACATACATATCTGTGTGTGTGTGTGTGTGTGTGTGTGTGTGTGTGTGTGTATATATATATATATATATATATATATATATATATATATTTACTGTTGTGAAAAAAAATTTATTTACTCTGGAACTCCTACAGAGCAGAGAACTTAGTGAAGAATCTGATCTTTACTCTTATAATATCACAGTCAGCAACAGGGACGAGTCCCCAGACACCACTCAGTGTAAGTTCCAATCCCTTCTGGAATAACATGGAGTATTAAAAAATCAAACTCACAAAGTAAATAAATATCACTGATTGTGGTCCACACTTTATTGATGTTGGTATCACAGCTTGGTTGTGGTCAAGCTCTGCTGTTACTTGACCTGGCCTTCTAGAGCTGAAAGACCCCTGAGAGACTGCCACCTCCTGCCCCACGCCCTGAGGGCAGTTTAGTGAATACTCCAAGTCTGGAGTCAGAACTGAGCTCCCACCTGCTTTACCACTAACTAGAGGCAGCAGCTCAGGTAAATGACTTGACATCTCTGCATCTCAGGTCCTCAGCCCTGGTAGCTCCTTTGCAGAGCTGTCACCAGGAATAAATGTCTGGAAAGTGTTCTGTGAAATTTTGCAAATGACACAAAATCTTCTTTGTACAAATAAGAAAAATGAGACCTGGGGAGGTTAAGACAAAATTGTCTAAGTTTACAGTTTATGCATTCAGCTTCCCCCAACAGTTGTCTATTGAAATATAACCATAAATCAACATATTGGTAAACTTGATCCTCAAAGTATAGTAGGTACTGCAGGTATAAAAATTAATGTATAATAATGTAATCTTGGAAATTATTGTTTTCTTTGAGGGAGATTATGCATACTGTGTACGGATTTAAGTGATGTTTAAAAACAGAATATTTTTGTCATGTGTTAAGTTTTATAGATATTAACTACATTTAATCAGAAGAGTTATTAATTGGGATGGAGTGTCTATGTTTTGATATGTCCTATAATCTGTCTTAGTTTCCATAAGGAAGAATAAGTATTGGAAAATAAAATCTGTTTGTGTAGATGCTTCACCTCAGACAATCTTGAAATACTTAATTGCATGTGTTTTCTACTTAATGCATGATATAATAATAATTAAGCTATGTTTAAAAGAAACAAGAAAATGTCTCATGACACTATTTTGCCCTTTTTACATAGTTTGATATTTGTTAGCTAATTGTTCAAATCATTTGGACTTCCTTGTAGTGCTCGGTGACCTGTGGCTCTGGAGTTCAGCAAAGGGATGTGTACTGCAGACTGAGAGGTGTTGGTCGGGTGGCTGAAGAAATGTGTGATCAGGCCACCCGGCCTCATTTTCAGAGGCCATGCTGGCGTCAGGACTGCACACAGTACCAGTGGGTGGCAGGAGAGTGGCCGGATGTGAGTACTGACAAATAAACTTTCAAAGACACTATATAAAGGCATGTGTTATTCACTCCATCATTGCATTTCTAGTGTTCAACGTTGTGTAAGAAAAAAGAGATGCATCGGCAAGTGAAGTGCATTGATGCACAAAACATTCAAGTAAATGAAAGTTTTTGTGATCCTGCAACCAGACCTCTTTCAATCAAAAAGTGCAGGGACCGTCCCTGTAAGTTCATCGTGATGACAGGGGACTCATCTCAGGTAAGGCAAAGAAAGGACGTTAAGAATGTTTGCTCCTAGAAAAACGGCTGAGTCTAAAATTTGATGTAGTTGAAACCAGGTCCAAGTTTGCATATGGGGGCAGATAACGGTATGCATGCTCATCAATCTCAGGAAAAGCCACTGGCAGTTGGATAATGCAAACAGAGAAACAATGACTTGGATGTTCAACTCTAGAACTATTCCAAGTCGATTGGTGCCAACTGTGAAACCAACTACCAGGGACAGTGTGGCAAACTGGCCCTGCACAGTTGCCTGATCTTTAAAAACAACTTTATGAGAAACAATTGACAAATAATAAGTTGCACATATTTGAAGTTGGATAAATTTTAGTGTATGGGTACACCCAGAAAGCCATTACCGTATTCAAAATAAACAGCATCTCCATCACCTCTCAACCCCCATGTTGCTTTATAATTCCTCCCACCTCCACCACTCCCCCACCCCTCAGGTACCTAATCTGTTTTTTATTTTAGTGGTATGTCACTATATTAGCTTACATTTTCTTGAGTTTTGTAGAAATGGAATCATACAGTATATACTATGTTTTGTCTGATGTCTCATAAGTATTTTGAGATTCAGTCAGGTTGTAGTATGTATCAACCATTTATTGCTTTTTTTTGTGGAATAATAATTCACTGTATGGCTAGCTCTAAGTTCAGTCATCTTCTTTGATTTCTGATTTGCCATTTTTCTCCATTCAGTCTGTTTTTCATCTCAGACAGTGTAATTTTCATCTTTAGAAGTTTGATTTTAGCTTTTTTGTACCTTTCATGTCTCTACTTAACTTTTGAACAAACTACAGTGATGAATTACTTTTTAATGTCCCTCCCTGCTAATTCTAACACAATAAGTGTACATTGATAACTTAGGGAATTTTAGTTTATTCACAGGTTTGTGCAACCATCACTATTATCTAATGCTAGAACATTTTATCACCCCTAAAAGAAACACGATCCCCATTAGTAGTCACTCCTCATTTTCTCCTTTCCCAAACCCTAGACAACCACTTATCTATTTTCTGTCTCTGTGGATGTGTCTGTTCTGGACATTCCAGATAAATGGAATCACACAACATGTAGTCTTTTGTATCTGGCTTCTTTCACTAGCAGGCACTACAAATAGACAATAGAGCCTGAACACTTGTGTGTTTGTACACGTGCACACATGTGTATGAGGGCTGTCTGTAAAAATATCCAGCACAGTGACCTCTATGTTTCATATTTACATGCCTCAATACATGTATATATGAAGGCTGTGCAGAAAGTATTGAACATCTGTGTATTTGTATAGATGCTTCACATCTATATTATGAATATGTATGTTTTATAAATATATATATATATATATATGAGGTGGGATGATTAACCTTGCCAAGGGGCGGGAACACAGAGGCCCTCAGGGGCACATTAGCACAGCGCACTGCTCTTCTGTGGCATACTGGACGACTCCCATTGGAACTTCAGACCCCTCTGCTAGGGAGATATTCTGACTACTGTCCTTGCCAAGGTTATGACACCTTACTGAATTGTTTGTACAGAGCTGCCAATGTAAGTGCATGGTGACACGTTCATGAACTTAATTGTCAGATTTGGGGTATGATGACAGCTCTGATGGCCATTCCAGAAAAAGAGTTCCAAAATTGCTTTGAAGGGTGGTCTAGGCACTGGCATCGGTGCACAGCTTCCCGAGGGGAGTACTTCAAAGGTGATCATAGTGATACTCAGCAATGAGGTGTGTAACGCTTTTTCTAGGTTGAATTCGTGAAATTAATTGTGTGACCTTGTATATATATCTGGTGAATATTAAGTCCTGGTTAAGTTTAAGGACATCTTTTTTCCTTGTAATTATTTTTCAGTGTGCAGGTAACTGTGGATTTAGTTATCGACAAAGGATAACATACTGCGTTGGGATCCAGTCTACTGAGAAATATAAGCTCCATCAGCTTTGGCCTGTGGACTATCGAGAATGCCCTGTGCTGCCTTCCCCTCAGGTTTACAAATGCAATTTTGGGAGCTGCTTGCATGTGGCCACTTGGAAAGTTGGGGAATGGAGCAAGGTCAGTACCTAATTATGAATTTAAAAGCTTCTGAATGAGACTTTCTAGATGGGGTTGCCTAGTAATGTGCGTGTTTAACTAGATCTCAGAGTTGTTTCATCCCCCTGTTGTCTAAAAGCTGCTTTATCTTATTTATATAAATATCTCTTTTTCTATGTTTGCTGTAACTTTCTTACAAGCAGGAACTATAATAAATATTTGTTTCTGTTCTTCAGAGAGCCTCCCATAGTGGCTTGCATTTTGAGCGGATGCTCAAAAAGTATTTATTGGCTAAGTGAAGAAGTAAATAAATCTAATATATGAGTAATAAAAAGTTACTTGCACTATATTTCATTTCCAATTTAATTGATTATGCTTTGCAAACAGCATATAACAGTAAGAAAAAACTCAGTAGTCTTAATAACCAACATTAATTAATGTTTATCAAGCATTTATAATATACTGTTCCTATAACTATACAAAAGAAATGAAAAGAAGTCAGTAACTGAGAGATAAAAGATTCAGGCTAATGCCTCAGAATTACTCCCACCTGTGAATGTCCAAGCTCCGGGGTATTTTTGTATCTGCAGTAGTTCTCACCACTATTGATCATCAGTTTGTTCCAAAAGGACTAGTCTGAGAGGGGGAAATACGAATTTACTGGCTTTGTTATCTATTAACAGCATTAACTTCAAATTTTACTCTGTTCACAGTGCTCAGTGACATGTGGAATTGGGATAATGGAGAGAAGAGTGGCATGCATGGCTGAAAACAATTGGCCTAGTGACTTATGTTTAAAGCATTTAAAGCCAGATGCTCAAAAGAAATGTTATGTCAATGACTGTAAGTGATAGACTTCTAAAATCTACATAGTACCTAAGTGTTCCTAAGAAATTTGGATTAAAATTTTAAAATAAATATTTCTAGTAGTCACATGCTCCACAAAATGAAGTGTTTATTTTTTCAGTGTATAACATTTGTATGATTGAGTTAAATTCATGCTGTGCTTATAATTTTTTCATTCTTGATAAGTAGTATTTACTTGTCCTTGAAGGTAAAACGTTTACCAGCTGCAAAGAAATCCAAGGGAAAAACAATATTACCAAGGATGGTGACTATGACCTTAACATTAATGGAAGAATAATAAAGGTATTATGAAAACAGTTCCTATTTGATTTTTAACATTAATCGTTGAGTTTGGAGAAAGCTTTTCTAGGTGTTTGTATTTTCCCTTTAGATCTATTGTGCAGGCATGCACTCGGAGAATCCCAAGGAATATTTATCACTGGTTAAAGGCGAAGAAGACAACTTTTCTGAAGTGTATGGCTTTAGGTATGAGATGTGTTTGGGTTTATAGAGCATTTCTATGGTCCTTCAAGAAAATCAGAAGTTCTAAAAGTCAGAGTGATATTTGACAAGCAATTTAGAAGCAGGCAGACATGCTAGGACCTAAGTTAGATGTTGTTCATGCCTGTTCAATAATAAAGACATGAGTATTAACATGTACTCACAGAGAGATTGATTAAGAAAGATACTGTGGGACAATAGAGAAAGGGAAAAATTTAAGACCTATGTGGATTTTCATAGAAAGTATATTAATGCCAATAACAAAAGCTAGGAGAACCAGAGAGTTTTTCACACACTAATCTTGAATTTTGCATTAATAATTTTGTAGGTGAACTTGAGTAATTTTTACTTCTTTCTCATTTAACTTGTAGACATTGTCATTCTGAAGAGTGTATCTTTTACCTTTCCACTTCTAAAGTTCACCATTTACCTACATTATGAACCAATAGCTGTATCCAATACTAAAAATATTCTAATGTTGTTACAGACTACAAAATCCATATGAATGTCCTTTTAATGGGAGCAGGCGCCCAGACTGTGAATGTAAAAATGACTACCTGGCTGCTGGGTATACTGTTTTCAGCAAAATAAGAATTGATCTCATTTCAATGCAAATTAAAAGTAAGTGCTGAATCTCATTTATTTCTAAAATGCAAAGGCTTAATCTGCTAATAAAATTCTAAAAGTATGCTAGTAAATGTAATAGCCAGGGTATAGTGATGGGCCTAGCAATGCCCAGTAGTTACTGAAATTGTATTTTAAGTTATTAGCTACATACTTCCTCTCCAATAGCATGGTCCATGAGGACCCTTAGTAAAAAAAATAATGGTAATAACAATGATAAGATTTTACTGAAAAATTGTCTCATCTTTTTAACAACTACTTGTTGCAAGTGATAAAATTAAGATGCACTTAACAGAAGTTCTGTCTTGTTCCAATTCATACAGTTAGTAACTGTCATTGCAGGGAGATGAAGTCCCATCCACAGGTTCCAGACTAGGGACCCGCTACTTAAAAAAGAAGCAATTTATAATGCAGTCAAGTCAAAACATACTTATGAAACCTAATATACATTGAGTGGCCTGGTATCCTAGAAATTACTGTTCTATGCAAAAGGGCAAAGAAATTTGTTTTAGAAGTAGGAACTCTAAATTGCAATTGAATCACCAGTGCCTAACACAGTGCATAAGCCATAAAAATAAACAGAAAAATGTTGTTGAGTCAGTGAATGCGTGAATACATAATCTCTAAATCATAGTCCTATGATAATGAACTATCCTTGTTAGTAATAATGTCTACCATTTACTGACCACCTACCATTACTGAGGTAGGGAAATGTTATACTGTTGTTACGGTTATGAACTCTGGATCTAGAATGGGTGTAAACTCTCTGTGTGCATTTACTAGTTATGTGACCTTGGACATATTTCTTTACGCCTAAATTACCTCCTCTGTAAAATGAGAAAAACAACCTCTCAGGTTTTTTTTCTTCCTTTTTTCTTTTTTTCTTTCTCTCCTTTCCGTACCTCCCCACCGTGTGTGTGTGTGTGTGTGTGTGTGTGTGTGTGGTGACTAGGAAATAACACTTGTAAACTACCTAGTAAATGCCTTGCATATAGTAAACTATAAATAATGGTTATTATTTTATAATGTATGTGTGTCAGATATCCAGCATTGCTGAGTACATAATGGGCACTCAGGAGCTTATTTACTGTTTATTAAGCTGTTAATTTTCGTTAATTTATCAAACAAACCTGCCATTTTGCTAGGCTGGGCCCTAAGGATACAATGTTAAATGTGTGCGTTTTCAACTCCTGGGTCTGTTTTCCTTCTTCAAAGTTGTGTAACAAGAACCCAGTCTTGAGTAAATTAATCCTTTCACCTACTCTATACTTGCACCAGGAAACTTGAGGGTGGCTAATAATACACTGCCCTGCTGACTGATCTCACTTTAAGCGCACTGCTGCTGAGTAACCCTATCACACTCCCCTACTCCCTTCATTACGCCTCGCTTTTAAATGTTTAACTCTTCCCTCCAAGTTCAAACGTCTAAAATTTCTAATACTCCAGTCCAGCCACTCACCACTAATAGTGTCGTTTCTTATCTCACTGAGAAAATAAGAACAACCAGGAGAGAATTTTTGCAAACTACCACTGCCACATCTACTAACCTAACTAAATATTTGCATTCTGTCCTTGTTACTGTGGATGAACCCTGGCTGCTCGCTTGTACTCTAGGCTCATCACTTCGTACCTACACATTATTTCAGCAAACTTTCCTTTCTCTCTTATATCACCAATCCTTCCTTCATGTCTCTAAGTCCAACGACAAATTCTTGGTTTTTATCTGACTTGATCCATCAGCAGCATTTGGCTTTCAGGACACCACACTCATTATTTTGGACCTGTCTTGGCCACTCTTTCTCCTTTTTTCAACTTGGCTGAACACTCTTCGTTGTTCATAATACTGAATATTAAGCAACTTCAAGACTCAGTCACTCCCTTAGGGATCTCATTCAATGTATAGATTTCAATACCATTACTTAAATGACAGTCCCAAAAATGTATACTCATATCTACACTTTGGACTGCTATCCTGAATTCCGATATTGAACTGCCCACTCAGCATGTCCATGTAAATGTCTAATAGGCATCTCAACTCAAGGTATACAAAACTGAACTTTCAATTTTCTCTCCAACCACTCCCTTTACCCAAAATTTCAGTAAGTGGCAACTACAATTTTCTAACTAAAACCTAGTAGCATCTTTAAATCTTCCCTTTCTCTTATACCTACATGCATATCAAATTCTGTCAGGTGAATCTTAAGCATACATGCTAGTATGGATTGTATTGTATTCCCCAAAATTCATATGATGAAGCTCTAATTCCCAAAGTGATACTTGGTCATGGGGAGATAGATAATCAGGGTTAGATGAGGTTATAAGGGTGGGAACCTCATGATGGCATTAGTGCCCTTACAAAAAGAGAAAAAGATGGAACAGCTCTCCCTCTACCACATAAGAACAGAGTAAAAAGACAACCATCTGCAAACTAGCAAGGGGCCTCTCGCCATGTTGCACCCTGAGCTCAGACTTCCAGCTTTTAGAAATGTGAGAAATAAATTTCTACTGTTGAAGCCACTCAGTCTATGATAGTCTGTTAGGGGTGCTCTAGCTAAGACACATGCCAGATCTCATTTCTCACTACCGCATGTGCTACCACTTTGGTCCAAGTCCAAATCATTTTTCTCACCCGGTTCAATATGCCTGCTGACTGGTATTCTTGTTTGCAGTGGTAGCATTCAGATTCCATTTCACCTTTTTCCCCATTCCTGATCTAGAATCTCTTCTCCACAGGAAAGCCAGAGTGATCTCATAAAACATAAGCCATGTCATGTCTTCCACATCATTTCATTTCTTCATTTTAACAGCTGTAACTCTGCTCAGAACTCTCCAAACTTTTTCCATTTAACTCAGTAAAACTGAGAATGTTGTCAATGGCCAACAAAACTCAACGCGGCCTCCTACCTCCATTACCTCTCTGCTCCTTCCCTCTACACTCAGCCTTTTGCATACTCTGCTCCAGACACACTTGTCCCTTTGCTGTTCTTTGAACACATCAAGCATGCCCCCACCTTCAGGCCTTGGCACTTTCTGTTCTATTTGCCTGGAAAATTTCTTCCACGGTTACCTGAAGGGTTTACCCCTTAATTTCTTTTGGGTCTCTGCTTAAATTCACCTTCTCAAAGAGTCCACGCTGGACTATTCTCCAACCCTAAAATTTTTTTCTCCCCATCCTTTTCCTGCTTTATTTTTTATAGCAATCATCACCTCTAATACTACAGTATTTCCTTTATTACCTGCCTCTCTGGTTCAGGTTCCATTAGCCCATTTCATTCCCTGTTGTTCTTACAGAACTTATATTAATAATGTTCAATACATAGTAAGTTCTCAATGCGTATTTGTTGAATAAAAGTCTTCAAATTTCCTCAAGAAGCTATCCTGAGTAAATCTTGAAGACAAATTTGATTTGACCAAAGTGGGAGAAAAGAGTTTCAGCAGGAGGGAATGACAGGAACAAAAAGCATGAAAAGGTGAAGCATCTTAATTCCATGAGAAAATAAAAAGTTCAGTTCTGTCTAAATATAAAGTGAATGGAGGTTGGAGGATGGCAGCTTGTTAGAAAGGTTTCCAGGGAGCAGATCATGCAGCACAGTGTATACTAAACTACACAATTGAGCTTTATCTTATAAGTTATAGGAACCATTGGGGTAAAAGTATAAGCAAGAGAGGAAATAGACTCAGAGGGAGAACAAATCATATCCATGAAGATAATTAGGAAGCTAACATAATAATTCAGATAGGAAGTGATGAGGGCTTAAATTAAGGACATTACCCAGAGCAGAGACCCTTTAAGAAATATTAAGGAGAGTACACTCCATAGGATTTTCTAACAGAAGGAATGTAAGGATTAGTGACATGGAGTATTTAGAAAGATTTCCAAATAACCAGGTGGATGGTAACATAGTTCAGTGAGATGAGAAATACAGCAGAAGGAATAAATTTGGAGAAAAAAGATAATGCATTTAGCTTTGGACATGTTAAGTTAGAGCTGTCTGTGGGTCATCCAGGTAATGATGGAAGAGATACTATCAAACGATGATGTGAAAATTGTCTGCTCTGCCAGAGACTAACCCATAAGTACCATACATAAGCAATGGTGTGTGGATAACAACACCAGAAGAAAATTCATTGTATTTGCCAAATTCCTTGGTGGATATCTTCTCAGCATAGCCAGTTTTAAGCTACTAATATGTGCTCACTGTACATGGAGATCCACCTAACTGGTTCTCATGATTTGGTACAAGCTGACTCTGGCACACCACAGAAGGCCTTCTTGTTTTGGAAACTTAACGTAGAGAAATGATAAATATTTCCAGAAATATACCCTTGGGGATTACCTCTAGGGGACCAGTGTCAGCAGGGTAGAAGGCAGTGACCTTGCAGCCCCCTTGAAAAGTGAAATGATTTGAAAAAACATTATTGGAGGTGACAGCCACTGACTGGATGACCACTGGCTGGGATATTAAGTGTTTCAAGCATGAATAAGTGACTGGACAAGCTGACCTTTAGAGTTTCTTCCAACCTGTTCTTGATCCAATGACTCAATTTTGATAACTTTATATAGACTTCCAGCATTATTGCCAAGAAATTCTGTTAACAACATTAGCAAAAGGTAGACGAGTAAAATAATATAATGCAGTAATATAAGAAATCAAAGAAAATAGCACACTTTTTAACTACGAGGTTTTGAATTGTCTAAATGGGTGTGTGTGTGTGTGTAAGTGTGTGTGCAGTCTAGAACAGACCTGGGCAGACTTTTTCAGGGCAAGGGCTACTCCAAGTGCTTTAGTCCACTAGCTATTTATTTTATTATTCAGGTGGTCACTGCAAAATTCCTTGGCAGTCCACTGGTAGACCGTGACTGATGTCTCGCCTGGCCCTGATCTAGAAGCACTCATGTGTTGTTTGTCATAATTTATTTACCTTTAAATAATCATTTTTCTGTGATTTTGTTTCTGACCCCACTTTATCTATTTGAGATAGTCACCATGATAGAAATACAATAAGGCACTGTTTAGTTTTTAAAACTTCTGGTTTAGTTTCAGATGTGCCTGCCATTTTTAGGGCAATTGATGAGATGAACTTTTTGTATTAAAGAAAAACTATTTATTGAGAAACTGATCTATAATATGTACAATAATTATGTAGCCCTTTTGCTTAAGTTTTTGAATTACTTATATATATTTGAGAATAGAATATGAAGACTATGTTTTGTAATGAAGATTGGAAAACATAAAATATCTCAAGGCTAAACAATTTCCTTTATTATTTTCTAGCTACAGACCTTCTTTTCGCTCAGACGATATTTGGAAAAGCTGTTCCATTTGCCACAGCCGGAGATTGCTATAGTGCCGCCAGGTGCCCACAGGTATCTCATATTTGATTAATTTTCTCTCACTGAAAAAAATAATACTGTTTCTCTCCATTCATTTTCTTGACCTGAATATTGCAAGAAACCTAAGTATATAGAAAATGAAGACTTACTATATAAACTCTCTTTGTCTATTTAAAAGATTATAGACAAACTTTGGAGAAAATACATTTTTGCCAATTTTGGATTTGTTTGAAAGATACAATAACAAGAATTTGAAATTCTTCAGATCCCATTTTTCCTTAGATGATGCTTTATTATTTTTAATCTTTCCACCTCGGTCTATGGAAATGACCAGATATATATTATAAGGAATGGATCACAAGCATGTGTCTTTCTACACTGCTGCTCACATCAGTTATATTGATGAGCTAGGTCTGTAACTTTCCCAGAATAACTTTCTATTATATGTGAAATAGCACATTTCCACGTCTTTAATGTTGTTTTAATCCTTTATTTCCAGAGTTCTCTTCACACACACTTTTATGTCATCTGTGGTTTCTAGAATAGTGTGTGCTTCCTAGAATAAATGTATTATCTCATTTTTAAGAAGGGAATTTTTAAAGTCTATGTGAACATTTTTATCTTAAGATGGAGAGATATAAGCTAGATGAATATAGCATTATTAGGTAGGTTCTTAGCTACCTGAAAAATCATGCATAAGAGGTAGTGATTATATTGTTGATATCATTTTGAATAAAAGCAGCTAAATGGTTTGGCACAGCCTTCTGTTTTTAGAATTTCCCATTTATAATTTTTATTGTATGACAGAGAGGTATGCCTTTGTCACAAAGAAAGAGATTTTTCTATATTGGAGACGGAAATTTAAAGAAGATAAAAGACACTAGAACTATGGACTGAAAAAAAATTAATTGGAATGAATTTATAAATCTTAGATCTAGAAATACAAATAGAACCTGGCAATGTCATATGAAAGAGACATAGGTGTTTTATTCAAGCAGCATGAGTTCATTATGACTCATGTAGAGCATTAGGTGATTTCTAAACCGCTTTAATATAACCACAAGGTACCAAAAGACAATATTGAGAATGAAAGATTTATTTATATTTGACACTGGAATATTTATTTTTAAATTTCTGTCAGAAAAAATAAAACTTTAATTTATCTAGGAGTAGGATGTAACAACCAGGGGACACAAGAAGGGTTTAAATTATGTTACATAAAGAAAATGAAGAAGGTGGCTATGAAAGGAATAGAAGGTTATGATAACTATGTTTAAATATTATAATTAAAGAGTTCCATGAACAAGGAATGATGTCTGTGTGCTACTCCAGGAGGCATTAGGGCAGCAGACTCCATCTCAACATAAAAAAGCTTTTGATAGGGAGTGTTGTCTAATACAGAGGCCTCCCCATCAAAACTGAGGCCCAAATAAATCAGTCATTTTTGCCTATATTTTTATAAATTGATATTGTATCCTACAACTTTGCTGAACTCATTTATTAGTTGTAATAGTTTTTTTTATTGGGTTCCTTAGGATTTTATATATACCTGGTGATGTCATCAAAGATAGTTTTACTTCTTCTTTGCAATCTAGGTACCTTTTATTTCTTCGTCTTGTTGCTTCACTGCCCTAGCTAAAACTTCCAGGACAGTTTTGAATAGAAGTGGTGAGAGTGGACACCCTTGTCTTGCTTCCAATTTTAGGGGGAAAACATTTCATTCTTCATCATTTAGTCTGTTGCCTGCGTGTTTTGTAGATGTCTTTGATCAGGTAGAGCAGTGGTCCCCAACCTTTTGTCACCAGTTTCATGGAAAACAATGTTTCCATGTTCCAGGGGTGGGGGGGGGGTGGTTTTGGGATGATTCAAGTGCATTGTATTTATTGTGCACTTTATTTCTATTATTATTATACTGTAATATATAATGAAATAATTATACAACTAATTTAATGTTGCTGCTGACCTGACAGGAGGTAGATCTCAGACAGTAATGTGAGTGCTGGGGAGTGGCTATAAATACAGATAAAGCTGCACTAGCTCCCCCTCCTGCTGTGCGGCTGGGTTCCTAACAGGCCACAGACAGGTACCGATCCCTGGCCTGGGGGTTGGGGACCCCTGATGTAGAGGAAATGTCTTCTATTCCTAATTCAAGTGGTTTTATCATGAAAGAGGGTTGGATTTTGTCAGATGCTTTTGCATCTATTGAGATAATCCTGTGGTTTTGTTCATTCCTATAGTGATATGGTGTATCGCAATAAGGGGTTAAAGTATTTTGAAACAACCTTGCATTCCTGGGAAAAATCTCCCATGGTCACGGTATAAAATCCTTTTTATACATGCTAGATTTGGTTACTTCATTGAATATTTTTCATCTATATTCATTAGTGATATTGGTCTACCATTTTCTTGTGATGTCCTTGTCTGGTTTTGGTATCGGGAAAAGAAGTGGCTTCATAGAATGAATTGGCAAGTGTTTCTTTCTGTCCTACTTTTTGGAAGAGTTTGTGAAGAATTAATTCTTTAAGTGTTTCGTATATTCATCAGCAAAGCCATCTGAAATTGGGTTTTTCTTTGTGAAAGTTATTTTAATTAGTAATTAAATCTTTTATTGTAGATCTATTCAGACTTTCTAGTACTTGAATCAGTTTTGGTAGTCTTTTTAGGAATTTGTCTATTTCATAAGTTACCTAATTGGTTGGCATACAATGTTCATATTATTTCCTTTATAATTCTTTATATTTTTATAAGATTCACAGTCATGTTCTCTCTTTCATTTAAAATTTTAATAATTTGAACCTCCTCTCTCTCTTTTTGGTTTATCAATTTTGTTCTTTTCCAAAAACAACTTTTAATTTTGTGAACTTCTCTATTATTTTTTTATTTTTATTTAATCAGTTTTCATCAATATTTTTTATTATTTCTTTCCTTCCACTTGCTCTAGATTTAATTTGTATTTCTTTTTCCATTGACTTTAGGTAAAAGATTAGGTTATCGATGAGATCATTTTCTCTTTTAACATAGGCATTTACAGCTACATATTTCCCTTTAAGCACTAGTTTCACTGCATCCCTGAAGTTTTGTTATGTTGTGTGTTTATTTTCATTCATCTTATGTTTTCTTTGGCCCACTGGGTATTTAAGAGTGTGGTGTGTAATTCACGTATTTGTGAACTTCCAAAATTTCCTTTTTACTGATTTTAACTTATATTCCACAGTGGTTGGAACACGCTTTGTATTGTTTAATCCTTTTCAATCTATTGAGGCTTGTTTCATGGCTTAGCATGTGGCTATCCTGGAAAATGTTTACTACGCACTTGGAAAGAATGTATATTCTGTTGTTGGTTCAAGTCTGGGTAGTTGGTTTAAAATACTGTTTAACTCTTCCATTTCCTTGTTGATCTTCTTCCTAGTTCTATACACTGAAACTTTGCAACTATTCTTTTTAAATTTTCTGTTTTTCACTTCAATCTTGTTGCTTCATTTACTTTATTTGATTCACTTAGTTTGGGGTTTCGTTGTACATAATTATATGTTTACAAATTTCATAATTTCCTGATACACTTTCCCTTTATCATTATAAAATGTTCCTAAATATCTGTAGTAATTTTTCATTTTTTTGTTTTAAAATCTAAAAAGTATCTGATGTTAAAGTGGCCAGTTAGCTTGCTTATAGTACATGGTATACATGTTTTTATCCCATTTACTGTTAACACGTTTATATCTTCTAATAGAACCTATTTATTGCTTTGGCTCCTATAGAAAGAACTTTGTTAGATCTCTGCCTTTTGGTTGCATTGTTCAATATCATTATTGATATAGCTGGATTTATATTTACCATTTGTATTTTGTTTTCTCTGTGTCTTATGTTGTTTTTGTTTTCTGTTCCCTCTTAATTGCTTTCTTTTATAGTTAGTGAATATTTTCTAGTGTAAAGAAATTTTAATTTCTTTAATAATTTTTTCTTTATATGTTTTGAAGTGCTTCCTTAATGGTTACTTGAGGGAGAACAATACACATCTTAACTTACCAGGACCTACTTCAGATGTATACTACTTAATTTCAGGGAAATACAAAAATATTAGTCCTTACATGCTCCATTTCCTCTTTTTTTGCATTATATTTATTATACCTATACTATTATAAATATAATAATACATAATACATTTTTATAATATTACTTTATAATAACTTTATGTCTTTTAGAGAATGTGAGAGAAGAAATGAAATTATATATCCATAGTTTTGTTTTATGAACCTTTTTATTTAACATTTCTGGTTCTCTTCATATATATTTGATATCAGATGGTGTCATTTTCTTACTTCAAAAGAGTTTTACTTCTACTTGTCTTATCTGTGGCATTATCAAATTTTAGTAGACTACATTTCTATATATTACAAGTCAATAATGTATTCATATTGGTTTATATAATTCCTTTTAAAATCAGTTAAAAGAAGAAATTTACAATTATATCTTTTTTAATTACCTTTACTAGTACTCTTCGGTTGTTTTGTGTTGATTTGTATTAATACCTGGTGTCAATTGGTTACAGCCTAAAAAACTTCCTTTAGCATGTCTTATAAGACAAGTCTACTAGTAACAAATTTTCTGTTTTCTTTATCTGGGAATGTCTTTATTTTGCCTTCATTCTTGAAAGATTGATTTTCATGTTATAAAATTCTTGATTTACAGTTTTTATTTTTCATAATTATTTTAAATATGTCATCCCACTGTCCTCTGGCTTTTTATCTTGGGGTTCTATGTATATGATGATATTTTTCTTAATGCTTTCTTTCAAAATTTTTACTGTGACATATGGATGTGGATCTCTTTGTGTCTACCCAATTTAGATTCTATTGAACTTCATGGATGTGCACCTTAATGCATTCACCAAATTTTGAAAGTTTTCAGCCATCGTTTCCTCAAATATATTCTTCTTTCCTTTCTCTCACCACTCCTTTTGGTACTCTCATGTTGGTGCACTTAATGATATCTCTTTGTTTCTCTGAGTCTCTGTTAATTTTTTTTCATTCTTTTTTCTCCCTGTTCTTCAGATGGTATAATCACTACTGATATATCTTTTCATGTTAGCTAATTCTTTCTTCTGCCAACTCCAATTTATTGTTTGAGCTCTCCAGCCAAGTTTTGTGGTTTGGTTATTATAAATCTAGAATTATCCTTTTCAGCTCTTCTTGTAAATATAATTTCTATCTCATTGGTTAGCTATTTTAAAAATTTTTTCAATTTCCATTGACATACAATATTAGTTTCTGGTATACAACATAGCAATTAGACATTTATATAACTTATAATGCTATCACCCCAATAAATCTGACACCATACATAGTTATTAAAATAATATTCACTATATTCTTTATGCTATACTTTACATTCTCATGACTAGTTTGTAACTACCAATTTGTGCTTCTTAATCCGTTCCCCCTTTCATCCCTTTTGATTGAAGCATTTACTCTTTTACATTTAAAATAATTGTTGATAGATATATAGTTATCATCATTTTATTATTCATATTTTTGATACTTTACTTCTCTTTTTAAAGAAGTCCCTTTAACATTTCTTGTAATACTGGTTTGGTGGTGATGAACACATTTTTGTTTTCTGGGAAATTCTTTGTCTTTTGATTCTAAATTATAGCTTTGCTTGGAAGAGTAATCTTGGTTGTAGGTCCTTGCTTTTCATCACTTTGAATATTTTAAGTTAATTCCTTCTGGCCTGCAAAGTTTCTGTTGACAGTGAGCTTTCTGTAGGTAGCTAACTGCTTTTTTCTCTTGCTGCTTTTAAGATTCTTTGTCTTTCACCTTCAGCATTTTAGTTATAATGTTTCTTGGTGTGGACACTTTGGGGTTTATCTTGTTTGGGACTCCGTATTTTCTGGGCTTGTGTATCTATTTCCTTCTGCAGGTTAGAGAAGTTTTCCATTGCTTGTTCTCTTTCTCTTCTCTATAATGCAAATGTTGGTATGCTTGATGTTGTCCCAGAGGCCTCTTAAACTACCCTCATTTAAAATTTTTTTTCTTTTGTGATTATGTTTTGCTCCCTGATCTTCTAAATTGCTAATTTGATCCTCTGCTTCATCTAATCTATTGCTATTTTTTTTCTAAGATATTCTTCATTTTAGTTATTGTATTCTTTATTCCTGACTGGTTCTTTTTTGTTTTATAGTCTCCATTTCTATTTCTGTCTTGAAGTTCTCTCTGAAATCATTGAACATCTCATAACCAGTATTTTGAACTCTGTACCTGGTTGATTGCTTGTCTCTTTTTTTTTTTTCTTTTCTTTTTCTGGAGCTTTGTTCTGTTCTTTCATTTGGGACATGCCTCCTTGTCTCCCCATTTTGGCTGACTCCCCAAGTTTTTTCTTTGTATTAGGTAAAGCTGCTTTGTCTCCAGAGTGGCCTTATATGTATATTTAGTAGGTGCGCAGTGGCACAGTCTCCCTGTTCACCTGAGCTGGGTGTGTCCCTTCTGTGGGTTGTATATGCCCTCCTATTGTAGTTGAGCCTTGGTTGCTATTTGTATGTCAATGAGAGGGACTGGCCATGACTATAGTATAGGATCTATTGTGCAAGGGCTAACCTTAGGAAGCAGGGTTTGCTTTAGTAGGACTCTGTTGCCGGCCCAGCCTGCCCTTTGTGTGTGTCAGGTGGTACTCTGGCTTGGTTGAAACTGTTACCAGGAGTGCTGTTCCTTGGGCCCTCTGGGTGGGGCCTCACCTCAGATCAACTTCTATAGCCTGTGCCCTGTCAGGGGACACCTGGAATGAACCACAAAGCAAACCGCAAATGGCTCCCATCTGTGCTGGGCTTAGAGGTGCCTGGGAGAGGTTAAACCTCAAACTGAGGCCAGCTGCCACCAATGCTGGGCTTGGGGCTGCTCAACAAGTGTACAGGGCATGCTGAGACTTGTTTGGGCTTTGTGAACCTTTGAGAGATTTTAGGAATGTCTGTAGTATGAAGAAAGGTAGGCTGTTTGTATAGAAAAACCAATGGAAGTAGCTTTGGTGGGCCCACACTTTGGGTGGTGTAGGGTCTTAGAGAATCACCAGGGAGGGGCAGACAGTGTTAGTCAGGTTGATGGAGACTCAAATATGCCTAAGTCTGTAAGCTGGTTGTGGGGTAGGGATGGGAATTCAACAAAAGAATAATGGCTTCTGCCAGTACTTCTGTCTGGGAGAAAGCTGCCCCACCAGATCTAATCCTGAAGCCAGACAATTCAGTTTCTAAGTCCTCAGAGCCTTTCAAGCTACTGCCCCAGCATTGAAGCTCAGAGTGAGTGATTCCATCAGCAAGTAAGTTTGTGCACTGACTCTTTAGAAGCAATGTCTTGGACTCCAGCAGCTCTCTATCTCACTCGCCACAATCTCCACTGGTTTTCACAGCTGGCAGTTGTGGAGACTTGTCTTTCCAGTCCTGGAACCCTTGGCTGGGGAAACTGGTGTGAGGCTGGGACCTCCATAGCCAAGATATTCCTCCCAGTTTTTAATTGCCATATGGGGGTGTGAAACCAGCCCATTCACATCTCTGCCCCTCCTACCAGTCTTGAGATGGCTTCTTCTGTATGTCCTTAGTCAGACTTCAGGTGATTCTCAATGATGGCTGTTCTGGAGTTTAGTTGTAATTTTGATGTGGTGATTAAAGGATGTAAGAAAACTTAGCTTTATATCAATAATCAGAACAACTTGGTATTGGCAGAAAAACAGACACACAAACCAATGAAACAGAATTGAAAACCCAGAAATAAATCCACAAATTTATGGAAAAATAATTTTTGATAAAGGAGCAAAAAATATGCAATGGGGAAAAGACAGCCTCTTCAGTACACGGTGCTGGGAAAACTGGAAAAAAACATGTAAAAGAATGAATCTGAGCTGTGAACTCTCACCGTATACTAAAATTAACTCAAAAGACCTCCATGTAAGACCTGAAACGATATACTGTGTAGAAGAAAACATTGGTATTAAACTTACAGACCTAGGGCTCAAGGAAGACTGCATAAACCTGACCTCAAAGGGAAGGGAAGTAAAAGCAATAATAAATGAATGGGACTATATCAAACTAAAAGTTTCTGTACAGCAAAAGAAACCATCAGCAAAGCAAAGAGACAGCCAACTGAATGGGAGAAAGTATTTGCAAACAATGCATCTGACAAGGGTCTAATATCTAAAATATATAAAGAACTAATATGACAACAAAAAGACAACAAAAAAACAAACAAAAAAGTGGGCAGAGGACCTAAACAGACACTTCTCCCACGAAGAAATACAAATGGCTAACAGACGTATGAAAAAAATCCTCAACCTTATTAGCTATCAGGAAAATGCAAATCAAAACCACAATGAGATACCACCTCACACCTGTAAGAATGGCTGTTATCAACAAGACAAGGAACAACAAGTGCTGGAGAGGATGTGGATGAAAAGGAACTCTGGTACACTGCTGGTGGGAATGCAAATTGGTACAACTGCTATGGAAGATGGTGTGGAGGTTCCTCAGAAAATTGGAAATGGAGATATATGGCCCAGCAATCTTCCTTCTGTGTATCTACCCAAAAAACTTGAAAACCTTGGTCCACAAAGACTTATGTACCCCAATGTTCATTGTAGCACCGTTCACAGTTGGCCAAGACATGGAAACAACCAAAGTGCCCTTCGATGGATGACTGGATAAAAAAGCTGTGGTACATGTACACAATGGAATACTTACTCAGCTATAAGAAAAGATGAAATATTGCCATTTGTGACAAAGCGGATGGACTAGAAATCATCATGCTATGCAAAATAAGCCAGACAGAAAAAACCAAGAACCATATGACTTCACTCATATGCAGAATATAAAACTAAAAGCAACAAAGAAAAAACAAACAAACAAAAAAACTTATGGACATAAACAATAGTTTAAGGATAATAGTTAAGGGGTGGGAGGAGGAGACAAATACATGGTGATGGAAAAGAGAACTCACACTGGGTGGTGAATATATAATGTGACAAATAGATGATGCACTGTACACCCAGAACCTATGCAACTCTTGATAATCAGTCACCCCAATAAGTCTAACAATAAAAATATTTTAAAAAAGAAAGAAAACTTACCTTTAACAGGGAGTTAGGAGAAACAAAGTCTTGTGTTTTTAGCTACACCCATCAAGACCATAACTATCTTCCTGAGATGGGAGGAGAAGACAGGTTGTGGTTCAAATGTCACAGATGTTCTTTGTTCTTACCTAGAGTTCATAGATTTTCTTGCATAAATATTTCTCCATTTGTTGTATAACCATAGGACAATTTCTAGAGACTTTAAATGGTTGCTGTATTTTATAATTTTTAGCAATTATGATTGTTTTGCTGGAGAGGGTCCACAGGTTTTCTCAAACTGCCATTCCTGAAGTACCTACTTCTTGGCTATATTTTTTAAAAGTAGGTAACTTTGCAGAGGAATCTCATTCAATCTTTGAGATATATTAGCCCTATTCATGTCATTTTTTTGTCCTTCCCTATTTTAGTCATATCGGTCTACTAGATGATTGGACTACCTCCTAGATTGTTACTACTGTCTGACCTACATCTTCTATTCAATTTCCTTCCCAGGACTGTCTTTCCTCTTCAGAAATCCTTTTTCTGAATTTTTATACTGATTCTTTGGACACCAGTTCTAAAGCTTTTGGGGACTAAGCAAGCTTTCCCCTCACATACGTATTTTTAAATATATAACACTTTATGTTGACCCTCTTAAATGGAGATTATTCATTGTCTGTTGATCAACCCATGTCAAGACTGGGTTAATTTTGTCCAGTATCTCATTCTCCTTCTAATTTATGCCTTCTAATCATTTACTTGATGTGATTAGAGAGAAGTAAATTGAGAACGCCACCTAGAGATGGGAAAAATCTGCTAAATGTCTCACAGATGCCATTACTTTGGGAAGGTCAGTAAATTTTGGTAATCTGGTCCGTTTCTGTACATGTTGAATTGAGTAAGGTCTGGGCAATGAGACATGAACAAAATTCACAGGAGACTGAAATGCCAGTCAATCATAACTGTTATGTGGAATCAAAATTCTTTTTATCTCTTTTGTGGACCATTTTCTATAGCAAATATCTTAATGAAAAGCTAATTACTATTAACACACTATTTCTCAATGACCATGGAATCTGAATAAGAGGTATTAGACAATCAAGTTTTTAAATAAGACAAGCTATTTTAATTAATTTCTAATTCCTTCCCTCCAATTTCTATGTAACCTCATTTTCCCCCCCGCAAGATCTTGAGAAAGTTTTGTAGTTGTAAACTGCCTAATCCAGTTTATAGTTGAAAAAACAGACACTCCATGTTAACAATCTAAGATCTTTGAAAAATGAAAATGCCCATTAAGGTGAGATGCCTCCTTCACATAGTTCTCTAGGCATTTGTGGAATACAAAGTTCTCTTTCCAAAATTAGATGTTATCATGCAGAAGTATGTGCTGCCAAAAGGAGCTAAGCTTATCTTTATTCAGTCTATATTCAAATGCCTGAGGTTACTGTTACCAAAAATACACACTGCCTGTATTCATGGAAATGTTCTGTCAAATATATAAACCAGATTCTGTGTTAAGTTACACAACATTTGCATGAATACTCTCCAGATGTTTGATGTCACAGAAAGAACTTATTCTGTTGTTTGGGATTCATCAAAACCACATCCTTCATGTTTGCATATGACAGGGCTCCCTGGGATTTTAATGCTAAAAAAAAGAATGAACACATATGGCACTCTTTAGGAAACATAAACTTTGCCACATTGCAATATAAGATGAAGTTAAGGAGTGTGATGTGATTTTGGAATGCATATATTAAAAGTGAAGCAAAGTGTTTGGTACTTTATACAGAGCCACAGAAATTTAAAAAAACTCTTCAGCTGTTTTGCAATTAATATTGATTACATAAAAGCAAGAGGAATAACCACATTTAATCAATGCCTGTGGATTATGGCCAGCATTCATTTTGACTATTCAGAGCCAGTTAAGTATTTTGAATGTATAGTCTTTGCTATCATAGTGTAAAGTTTTGTATTTGAAATTTACTATTTAGTAGTCTTTCATAAAATGCCCCATTAAAAAAAAACTGTTTTCTAAATCTTCAAATTTGTTTCCTCCTATATAAATTGCTGAATATTGAAAATGATTTATCAATAATATTTCTTAGAGTGTCTGATTGCTAAAAAGTAAATAATTGGCCATATTATAACATAATCTGATAACCAAAATGCTTTCAGAGTAAGAATTTTGGTTTTACACTGAAATATATTACCAGAATAAGTGGATATTGTTGTTGACATTATTTTATATGTTTTATTTTTTTGTGAATTCGGATGAAGATTAGTGTTTCAGTTTCTGGTGTATGCATATAACCCATTTAAAAGCTGTTCTTTTGGAAAAAACTTTAAATAGATGTCACTCACATTAAATTTTTTCAAGTAATGTGATAAAATGGCCATTTTTATTATACAATTTTAACATATATAAAGATTCATGTTATCATCAACCATGATCAGAATATAGAGCAGTTCCTCCCTCCTTATCATCAACCATGATCAGAATATAGAGCAGTTCCTCCCTCCCACCTAACGCCTGGTAAACACTGCTCTGTCTGTTGCTGTAGTTCTGCCTTCTCTGGAATGTCATACAGATGAAATCATACAGTATGTAACCTTGTGGGATTGGCTTCCTTCACTCAACACAATGCCTTTGAGATTCATCTGTGTTGTTGCTTTTTATTGCTGAGAATTATCCATCATATGGATGTTATAAAGATGTCCTACAGTTTGTCCATTAATGTTTTGGAAGAAAATGGGTTGTTTACAGTTTTCGGAGATTATGAGTAGAGTTGGTATGTGCATTTGTGTACAGTATTTTGTGTGAGCATCCATTTTCATTTCTCTAGGATAAAGACCTAAAGTAAATTATAGGGTCATATGATATGTGTATGTCTATAAAAAACTGTTTTATAGAGTGACTGTGCCCTATTATATTGCAGCCAGCAAAGATTAAAGTTCTAATTGCTTTGTTTGTTTGCCAACACTTAGTATTGCCAAGTTTTTTGTTTATCTGTTTCCCTATCATTGGTGGTACCTTATTGTTGTTTTAATTTGTATTTTACTAACGGCTAATGTGTTTAAGCATCTTTCAGGGGTTTATTTGGCATCTCTATATCCTCCCGGTAAAGTGTATGTTCATGTCTTTTGACCATTTTTAAAATGGGGTTGTTTTCTTACTGTTCAGTTTTGAGAAGTTTTTATAATTCTGGATACATGTCTTTTGTTGGAGGTGATATTTGCAAATATTTTTTTCCTGATCTGGACCTTATCTTTTATTTCTCTTGTCTTTCATAGAACAAAAGTATCAAATTATTATATTATTTTTACAGGTTGTGCATTTAGTTTCATATTTAAGAACTCTTTGACTAAATCTGTTATGAAAATTTTCTTTTGTTTTCTTCACAAACTTTTACAGTATTATATTTTACATCTAGATCTATGATAGATTTTGAATTAATTTTGTATGAAGTATAGGGTTTTTGCATATAGATATCCAAATGTCCTAACACCATTCATTAAAAAGAATATTGTCTCCATTAAACTGACTTTCCACTTTCGTCAAAAATCAGTCGTGTGTGTGTATACACACACACACACACACAGAGGAAGGTCTATTTTGGGGCTTATATTTTGTTACAATGATCTACAGGTCTCTTTCCTCACCAACATAGTACTGTCTTGGTTATGATATTTTTATAATGAGAGTTAAAGCAAAATACTGTGGGTTTTTCAAATTTGTGTAACTACTTTAATTTTTCATCTTTCTATATAAATTTTTAAATCAGTTCTCTACATTAGATTATAGATTTAGATCCCATTCATAATAAAATATGTACAACACATTTTAAAATTATATAATATAATGAGTACACATGAATCAACCAGTTCATCAAAGAAGTGGAACATTAAAACCTTGCATCTATCTCTCTGTTTCCCCCCTATCTTACATCCATAACTACTTTTTCTCTCTGATGCAGCCAATTACTCAAGGGCAGATACTTTATTTTCTTGAATTACTGGGTCTTTTAAATCACTTTACCTTCTACTTGTGAATTGGCTATTAGAATTCTACCTTTTTAACTTAAAAATTTTTCTTAGTTGATATGTATTAGTTTTAGATGTACAACATAGTGATTAGAAATTTATATAATTTATAATCATCTGATAAGTCTAGCACATCACACCAAGTAATGCTGTACTTTACATCCCTAAAACTATTTTCATAACTGACAATTTGTACTACTTGATCCCTTTACCTTTTATACCCTGTCGCCAACCATTCATTTTGGCAACCACCAGCTTGTTTCCTTCATCATAACTCCGTTTCTGTTTTGTTTCTTCATTTAGTTTGTATTTTTTCAGATTCCACATATGTAACAAAAATCATATAGTATTTGTCTTTCTCTGACTTATTCCACTTAGTAAAATAATGTCTAGGTTCATCCTTGTTGTCACAAGTGGCAAGATTTCTGATGGCTGAGTAATATTCCATTGTATATATGTACTGCATCTTCTTTATCCATTTGTCTATCAATGGACACTTAGGTTGCTTCCATATCTTAGCTATTGTAAATAATACTGCAATGACAATAGGGGTGCATACTTGTATATCTTTTCAAATTTGTGTTTTAGAGCTCTTTGGATAAATATCCAGAAGTGGAATTGCTGGGTCATAGGTAGTTCTATTTTTACCTTTTTGAGGAAACTCCATAGTTTTCCATAGGGCTGCACTAATATACAATCCCACCAACCTTGCTTGTACAAGGGTTCCCTTTTCTCCACATCCTAGCCAACACTTGTTTGTTAACTTATTGATAGCCATTCTGATAGGTGTGATGTAAAGCATCTTTTTATATGTCTGTATGCCATCTGTAGGTCCTCTTTGGAGAAATGCCTGGTCAGGCCCTCTGCCCATTTTTTAATTGGATTTTTTTGGTGTTAATTTCTGCAAGCTAGTGGATAT
Source organism: Lyroderma lyra (assembly GCA_004026885.1). Taxonomy (NCBI): domain Eukaryota; kingdom Metazoa; phylum Chordata; class Mammalia; order Chiroptera; family Megadermatidae; genus Lyroderma; species Lyroderma lyra. The sequence continues at coordinate 80,302 of PVJL010000233.1, read as the reverse complement.
TAATATTTTGGATTTCAGCCCCTTATCAGATGTAACATGGGTGAATATCTTCTCCTATTCATTAGGTTTTTGTTTTGTTAGTTTCCTTCACTGTGCCAAAACTTTTTAGTTTGTGATATATGTAGTCCCACTTTTTTTTCCCCCTTGCCCTAACAGGCATATCTAAAAAGATACTGTTAAGAGTGATACCAAAAACTTTACTGCCTATGTTTTTTCTAGGAGTTTCATGGTTTCAGATTTTGCATTTAATTCATTTTGAGTTTATGCTGGTAGGTGGTATGAGAAAGTGATTCAGTTTCATTCTTTTGCATGTATCTGTCTAGTTTTCACAACACCATTTATTGAAAAGACTTTTTTTATCCCATTGTATATTCTTGACTTCTTTGTCATAGATTAATTGACCATATAGGCATGGATTTATTTCTGGGCTTTCTATTCTGTTCCACTAATCTATATGTCTGTTTATGTCAGTACTGTGTTGTTTTAATTATACTAGTCTATCATATGGTTTGTTAAAAGTAGTGTAATTCCTCCAAGTTTGTTCTCCTTTCTCAAGATTGCTTTAGTTCATCAGGGCCTTTTGTGGTTCCACATTTATTTGCTCTAGTTCCGTGAACAGTGCCATTGGTATTTTGATAGAGATTGCATTGAATCTGTAGATTGCTTTAGGTAGTATGGGCATTTTAACAATGTTAAAAATTAAAAAAAAAATTTACTTCTTATGGTGGGCTCTTCTAAAAAGTGTCAGAGTAGAAGAGAAAGTAAAGTTTAGACTACCTTCAAAAATCACATTTTTTAGCAGGTATGTTGAATTAATTTTTCAAGTTGAAAATTAGATTTAAGGAGGGGTACATTTTATTAATTTTGAAGTCCTCTATGATTGTACCATACCTTTTGTATATTACCTATAATTCTCTACATTGCATTACATTTATTTGTGCACATGTGCTATTTCACTTATTTGTCATGATATTGTATTTCCTTAAGGTGTACAACATAATGATTATGCATATATTCTAAAATTAACACTAGTATAGTTAACATCTATCACCTCACATAGATACAAATTTTTTTCCTGTAATAACTTTTAAAATATACTCTCTTATCAACTTTCAAATATACAATAGAGTATTGTTAACTATAAACACCACATTGAACATTACACACCCAGAATTAATTTATCTTATGCCTGGAAGTTTGTATCTTTTGACCACCCTTACCCACCTGCCTCTGGCAACCACCATCTATTTTTTTTTTTGGTATGTGGGCAGCTCCCTGGCTGGGAATCGAACCCAGGCTGCAGTGCTGACAGCGCCGAAGCCTTAAGCCACTACACCACCAGGGAACTCCCCACCATCTGTTTTTATCAGTTATACTCCTATAGTGAGATCTGTCTCTGTATTTCCACAGTACTTGACACCATGTCTATCAATTAATATTGAACAAATGGGTGAAATGTATTTTTACCTCTATCAATATCACCCCACATTTGAGATGAATTGCTCTACAATTTCTTTGAGATTGTATTTTTTAACAAGGAGTAAGTAGACTTCATGAAAATTAGTCTGAGAAAGGGAGAAATAGATATTTCTAGACCCAATTGATTGTGTTAATGACAACCTACATATTTCAGTAGTTAGTTTTTTTCCTTTTACTTCCAGTGTGTGTGTGTATATATATATAATGCTCCCACAAGCAACATCGATCAGGGAGGTAAAGAATAAATGGAAAAGTAGAATATTAGGTTGTAAAAGCCTCTTATTACCCAACCAGGACACTCAATAGTGGCTGTCCATAGGAAACTACATTACAGACTATACTAGAATTTCCATTTTTTTAAGAAATTCAATTTGGAGAGAAACTTATTTATTAGTTAATGTGGGATGGAAGTAGCTAGTGTAAAACCTATACCCAAATGACTAAATATCAAATAGTAGAATGTATCCTTTGAACTGGTTCTCCTCATACAAGTATTTACCAATATAAAATACTAACGTGCCTAGTATTGGTATCACACATTATCAAGGAGTATGAAGACTCTACATGTGTATTTATGTATTTACTTTAAATGCTGCACTTAATTCATTGAAGAACACTTAGTATCTCAGCCTGCTTCAGGAACCTGTGAATGCAACAATGAAGCAAATATACAGGTCATATTTTAAAATTCATAGCAAAATGATACATGTAATAAGAATTTTTCCTTGGAATTCATCTAAAAAATTATGTTGTGGAAAAAATTTTCATTGAATCTCTAGTTTGGTTTTAAATGAGAAAAATATAAGATTGCTAAGAAATCTGAATAAATAAATTGATGAGTAATTGTTTTTAGTAATAGTAATAATTTATATATTTAAAATTCATTTTGCTTTTATGACAAGATATTTTCATTCACAGAATATAATTCTCAGTATTTTATCACTGTCTTGCTCAAGATTCTTGAGTCTTATCGGCCATGGGATATTATGAGGTGATAAGAATGCCTTAAAATATCCCTCTGCATCTATGTATATTGAGCATTGGCAATAGGCTTAATTAGCATGAAGTACTTCTACTTTCCAGTATATCATTCTGTATTGCAATATCATGTAAATGCGACCAATTTTACCCATTTTCGTTATGTATTTTCTCAAGATATTTAAATTTTAAAAGATAGTGTGAAATACTTTGACTTCAAAATGGTTCTATCTTGAAAAAAAATTAGATCATAAAGCCACTAGGGGGCTCACACACCATGCAGCATCAAACGGGTCCACATACACTTCTGAGTACTTACAAAGGACCTAACAGCTGGATAATACCATACTCAGTAGTTTGTGTGGTGGATTAAGAAGTAATATTCTCAACACAAAAGGGAAGGACACAGTAACAGAAGATTCTAGAAAATCCACTAAACAGATGTAACTTACCAGTGAAGTTAGCAATGGGAGGTCAAAAATTGAAACTGGAGGCATGTTCAAATCTAGTATTAGTCCCTATGAACATCTCTTCTGTCAGGACTTGCCTACTGCTACAGGCCCATTAGCTGTAGCTGCCAAGTCTTAGAATCCTAGAGTTGGACAGAATTACTTTTGCACAAATAACATTATGTGGCATTAATTCAGTTGCCTCTTTGTAATCAATTAAATTCTTTGTTTTAACCTGGTTCATTTCCTTTAAAGTAAATTTGTATCAATATTCTTTCTTTTTATAACAGAAGACCCTTAAAAAGCAACAGGAGTCCTTTCTTATATAAATCACATTCAGTTCTTTCTAGCCAAGAGCATTCTTAAATATTTCATAAATTCCATCTATTTTTATTTTGTTTTGTTTACAATCCAGGGACAATTCAGCATTAATTTGGCAGGAACTGGGATGATGATAGCCAACACAGCAAAGTGGCTTGCTCAGGGGAGTTATGCCTCCGTCATCATACACAAATCACAAGTAAGTTCTGCTGGACCAAAAAGCCTGTTTGAAATATTTCTGTGCTGTGAACTAACATTACAGGTCCTCTACCTTAAATTTAGAGTTCTATGAGGTTAGTGACTAAAGAGGTATATAATGGAGTATAACATTAATTTATGGATTTGGATTAATTTTATTTATGTGCGTCTATAGGTTTTATACACACACAAATTCTTATATAGGCTACAGCTATCTGAACATGAAATATCAAATACCAGGGCATATGAGGTTGAACAATTAATTTTACAAAGTCATCCCAGAAAAAATGCTACATATCTCATTGCTGAGTATCACTACCATCACCTTTGAAGTACTCCCCATGGGAAGCTGTGCACTGGCACTAGTGTCTAGTCCACCCTTCCTAGCAATTTTGGAAATTTTTCTGGCAATTAAGTTTGTGAACTTGCCCCTGTATGCTTACGTTGGTAACACTGTTCAAACAACTCGGTAAGATGTCATAACCTTGGCAGATCTGGGGCACAATGACAGCTCTGAAGGCCATTCCAGAAAAAGAGTTCCAAAAGTAATTTGAAGGGTGCTGGCATCCATGCATAGCTTCCCAAGGGGTGTCTACACACAGCGATATTCAGCAATGAGGTAGGCAGCACTGTTTTAGGATGAGTTCGTGAACTTAATTTGTCTGACTTCGTATGAGTTGGCTCCTGTTACTGAGCGTTACCGTCTCTTAGATTCTTAGACTACATGACTGTATAGTAAATCAGGATCTATATTTTAACTGTTCTTACCTATATTATCAAACTTCTAAATACCTTTTGGTCAAAGGTAAAGACTGAACTCTGGCTGTGGTCACCAGTAGATATGAATGTCTAGTACAATCATGCTTCTATTTAATTTCTATTCTAAAGATTAATTATAGTATTGAATTAACTGAGAATTTCTACTTCAATCAAAAATGTTGCACATGCAAGTCTTTCCTGTAATCTGAGGCCTGGTGTGAAATTGAGACTTGTGCAACTCAAATATACTTATGAAATGCCAACACAGTTTCATTTGTCAGTAAATTTAATCAAGGTTAGTTTTTCACTTAAACAATATGTTTCAGAATAGGAATGTATATAAATTGAAATTTTTACTGCCATTGTCTTCTTCTGTTTACTCAGATTCTCAAGAGTTAAAAAAAGGAAAAACTTCTCAAAGAAAAGACAACTTCAAAAGCCCCTGATCTCAAAATAGTCTTCATCCCAAAATGTTCCAGGAACCCAAAGTTTCCTTCTCTACCCACCATCTCCTTAGATTAAAAGAAAAACCACATACACACAATCCTTACAGGAATTCAAACTATTTTTGCCTCATTCTATCAAAATGTTTTCACAGTATTTTGACATTTGGACCTAAAGGTGGAAGGCAGTCAAGAAAGAAAATCGCTTTGTCCTGACCACCACCTCTGTCCAACCATTTCTCAGTGAACAGCTCTGCTTTTCTTAAAGAGAAAAAAAAAAAGACTCCCCTTTTTAGTTCTTTTCCAATTATAATACTGTTTTCAATCCAATTTTCCTCTTTGTCTTCAGGCTGTGTTTCTATCATAATAGCTACTTGGTGATTATAAACCACACTAATATGACTCTCAGGTTATCTAAATCCTGTGACCATGAATTTCAACCAATCAGGAAAAGGTCTGATCTTTGACCTCAAACATAATTGTCATAAGAAACCTCGGCTCATTTCATTCACATGAATCAAAACATTTGCTTTTTCTTCCATGTGTGTGCAGAGGCCAGCTCACATCAAATTCTCCTGTACTTGTGCTTCTTCCTATTTTCAGGATGGAACCAAACTCTACGGCAGATGTGGAGGATTTTGTGGAAAGTGTGTTCCCCACCTGACAACCGGTCTCCCAATTCAAGTGCTGTGAGCGCTCAGAAGAATGTCTCAAACATGAGATACTCTCTAGAACCTTCAATAACCGGTGCTCATTTCTTTACTCTTTCCTTTCTGAGATGTCCCTAAAATATCTCTGCCTTCATTTTAAGGTGCTCATGAGGGAGTAAAAATCCCTGCTTAATTTTATCAAGGTCTTCAAAATAAATCCTTTTTAAAAAGATCCTGGTTAGAGCCATATACCTGCCAAGTTTAACTTATGGTAGAGTATACAGGGGATGTTTGAATAAATTATACCAAGATAATGTTGCTGTTCATAGCTTGGACTGGACCACAATTGTATTATACCTATAAACACATGTGAATCTCTACTCAATATCCTACTATACAGTGAAATGTTTATTTTACTTGATCAAGTAAAAATTAGAAAAACGAACTTATTTAAGACTACCATAATCATTATTTAATCTGTCAGGTGAGTAGTAAATCAATAGTCACATCAAAAAAGTACATAGCCATTATACTTTCTACTGATACAGCCCAGATACCTTGTCTTGTATTTTCAATAACTTCTAATTGTGGGTTATAGAATTTAGAATTTAAAACAAATTCTAAAAATGTATAATTTTGTATTAAAAATGTGTACCTGGGTAAATAATAAGTAAAAAGTTTTGTGGGTAGAATACAGAAGATGATATGCTATAGTAGAATTTGACTTAGAACACCTACCTCTAATTTAATTGTATTTAGAAGAGCAATATGTTTCTATAATTTTTATATTCTGTCTTTATAACTCTTACATATGTACAGCTACTCTTAAAAATCTATTTTCTCAAAGTTACGTACTGTATTTTATCAAATAGACAAGTGAGAATTATTGAAATTTCAAAGATTCAATAAACATAAAATTACATTCACATATGCAAATTTTTATTAGCCATTTTCATGTTATTTTATATCCAAGGTCAGAACATAAGGATAGTAAAATTAACTACTTGTGGACAAATTCTCAGGTATTGAGTTTTTTTTTTCAGGTAAATAATTGTGTATTATATAATAATGTGGTTTAATTAAATATTTTCTATCTGAATCTACTAATAGATTTTTACCAATAAATAATAATCTATTAATTTTACCCACAAAGTTTTTTTTCCCAAACATTTACTAGGGGTATATTGTACCATATAAGGTACTAAAGCAATTTCGTGCCAATGTGGTTGAACACCTAGGGATCTCTGTATCAGAAATGAAGTATTTTGCACTATGTGCCTTAAATCCATTATAAACATTAATACGAAATGTGTAACAGTTTCTAGAAATGTTTTCTACATAATTTAAATTTAATAAACATTTGTGTGATATATTAACACCTTGTTTTCCTTTTCCATACTTAAAAACAGAATGTCTATATTAATAATGCTAAGATTATTTCAGAAATTCTAAGAAATTTTTTATTCAAATTATTGCAGTTGGGATGGAAACAGCTCCTGTATGTTATACACTCTTCAGGGCAAAGAGAATATGGGCAGGGGACTGACAAAAACTTGCAATGCCTTTAAAAACTTGTTCATACAATGAGTACCCATGTCTACTCATATTCAATTGGCCAAATCAAATCACATGACAAAATCTTAATCAATGGGGCAGGAAAATATACTACGTATTTTATGTATATTTCCTGTTTGCTCTAGGAATTCCAATATATGAGGACTGTCCAGAAAAAAACCCAGCCATAAATGCCTCTATTTTTCATATTACATGGCTGGGTGCTTTCCAGGGAGCCCTTGTATTTATTCTTAACGTATCACAAGCTACCTTAAATGTTATAAAACTCCAATACGTTTTCATATAAATTTGTGTTTGTCAAGAGTCTTCAAAAAATATAATACAAAATTATCTTTTATATATCCACCTACTTATTATTTCCTGCTCAATTTATTCTTTCCTATAGATCTGATTTTTCTATTATTTCTCTCCAGCCTGAGGTGTTTTCTGTATTTTTTTTTAATTTATTTTTACTGTTAGACTTATTGGGGTGACATCTGTTAGCAAGGATTACATAGGTCTCAGGCATACAATTCTACAGTGCATTGTCAGCTTGTTGTATAATAAGTTCACCATCTAATGTGACTTCTCTTTCCATCACCTTATATTTAGCTTCCCCCCCGCTCCTCTCCCACCCCCTCCCCTTTCTCCCCTCCCTAACCCACTCGTCCCCAAATAAACATTAAACTATTGATTGTGTCCATGGGTTATTTGTTTGTTCATTTCTTTTTTTCTTTGCTTTCAGTTTTATATTCCGCATATGAGTGAAGTCATGCAGTTCTTTGTTTTTTCTGTCTGGCTTATTTCACAGTGTGCGATTGCTGATACAAGTTCATTTATTGCAATGTCCTTAATTTGCCTTCATATTTTTAAACTTTATAAATATTGGCAATTTACAAAGAATTATAAGACTAGTACAAATAGCTACCATATGTCCTTCAGCTAGAATCACAAATTTTTAATATTTTGTCACATTTTCTACATCATTCTCTCTTTATATGTATATATAGATATGTACATGTAGATATACAGACCTATATATGCACATTATTTATTCTTAATAACTTGAGAGTAGGTAATCTCATGACCTTTTACTTCCTAATACTTTAGTATGTATTTCTTAAGAAAAAAAGTTATTCTCTTACATAACTATGGTACAATTATGAAATTCAGAAATTTCATCACTGAATTTCCAAAAAAAGTCTGAAAAACACAGTTTATTTTGGATATGCTTGTGGTAGAAATGATGATGGGGGTGAGTGCCATGATTAAATTGTTTTTCTCCTCCCCCATTCCTTCTCTCTTTCAAATAAATGACCTCACATTATTCTACACTTTAAGTGCTTGAACTTCTCTCAAGTATTAGCCTATAGTGACCTCTTTCATAAATATTTCCTGTGACCTCTTTCATAAATATTTCCTGGACCATTCTAAGATATTTTAATTCCTCATGTTTTCTATTCCTTTCTTATGTCACTTATTTTCTACCTTGTATGTGATTAGGATTTTGACCACTCATCTTACCTGCTCTCTAAGATGGTTACTTGAGTAAAAATTAGCACTTGTTTAGCTGCTATTTTACGCCAGGTATTGAGACACTTTACATTTTTATGTAATTTAATCTTTAAGATAACTTTATGGAATAGATAACTTTATGGAATATCTCCATTTTAAAGATCATTTTAGGCAATGGCAGAAACTTTTTAGCACAGTGAAGATCTGTCCAGACATGAAGGCTTTGCTTTTACTCAACCAAATTATTTGATTTAATAAAAAACTATTTTTTATTCTGAATCCCTCACTGCAAATATCAGAGTGTTGGTTACACAGTATAATTTTTATATGAATAAATTAAAATACTTAGGAATTCACTTCCACATGAAAATATCTATAAGAATTATGATTTATAGATAATTGGTGGGATTGATATTTTAAAAACAATGAAGAGCCATGCCAAGAATATGTTCAGGAGGTTACAGATATTTCCAGAGAGGTTAATCATGCCCCACTGTGGGATTTGTGAGGCCCGACTACAAGTAAATAATAGCTACCAGGCATACTTTTTTATCCTCAAGCAGTAAGTTATGTAGATCTGCTTTAATTTGTATGTATTAAGTTATTTTTAAAAGACTTAACAACTACAAACAATGATACAGAGGATAGAAATATAATTTTGCAGTGACAACACATTCACAATTGAGTATGGATTGGATAAATAGGTTTGATAAAAAACTGTTTTCATGCTGCCAATAATAAAAAGAAATGGAAAGGATTTTTATTACTCTTCCTTGATGTCATTCATCTGGATAGGCTGTATCTTTGCTATTAAATATAACTATCAGTCAACATTCTAATTTTGAAACATGATTACTATTTTAAAACATAGTAGACTGCTTTCATTGTTAATTTCTTCAAATAATTTAGTTCGTGTCTTTTAGTTGCCAAGTGTCTAATTAGATTTTCTGGAAAAGGTTAATAATAATATCCAATTATGCATTACTTTTGTTGCTTATTTTGTTAAAGATAACATGATTATTTTTGTTACAATTTAGTTACCACATATTTTTCTGTAATGACTCATCATTATGAAACATTAAAAATTATTTACAACTGACAACAGTGGCATCTGCTGGCCACTCTTAAATATTCCTCAGTAGGAAAAAAAAATGTGAAACTAATTTTCCTCTGCAATTTACCGAAGAGCTTGAGGAGCAACTGCCTGCCATGTCAAAGGCATCTGTCTTCGAGTTGTCCTTTAATCCAATTTAACATTAATAATACGTCGATATGATATCCACGTCTTTATCTCTGTCATACAAAAATACATGTGTTCTACATGTGTTCTTTTTACTATTAATACTTCAATCTGAGAACATGCTTAACTATATAAAACCTTCGTTGATCTCAAGGAGCAAATAAAAAAAGTTGTATTAATTCAATAATCTGGGGGGATAGGAAATCTTTATGCTATAAATAGTGGAAACTTGGATTGGGAGCTGGGAGCAAGTGCTTGGGGGCATGCAGCTTTTTAGATCAGGCTCTGATATTAACAAATAGTGTAACATTAAACTTCAGGTTTGTTTCCTCAGCTGTAAAATAAGAGCTTTGGAATAAATAACTTCTAAGAAACTTTTCCGCTCTGTAAGTTTATAAGTATAATTTGTGTCTGGTGTATTATTTTGCAGCTACTAATTCTTATATAAATAAAGCTACTGAGTATTCAATATGAATAAAGAATACTTGATAAGTGGGTGGGTCACCACTCTACTCTTTCACATTTACTATATAGAAACTGCTCAGTTTACCAAACAAAGCAAAGATATACTCCTTTCACAATTTAATACCTAGTGTATCACAGTTAAGAAGAGCCAAGTTTTTGACATGCTCTGCTATTCTAGCTATGGGGTCTCCTAACAAAACACATAATCTGAATCTCAATATAAGTTTTAAACTGGATAGGAGAAAAATTGCCCTGCTTACCTTTCTAAAATAAAAATTATGAGATTAAATAAGTTATTGTTTGCGAATATATTTTGATTAGTAGAAAGTAACAGAATATATTAGCTATATTCCCTTATTTTAAATATAGAAAAATAGATTTGAAAGCACTATAGTGAGTAGAAGGTAGATTCTGGGGAGTCTAAACTCCAGCACTTACAAAAACTCTGTGACCTTGGAAAATCACATATTCTTTCCAACAAGCAAAAACTAAAGGAGTTCTTCACTACTAAACTAGCTTAATTAGAAATATTAAAGAGTCTTCTTTATGCAGAAAAGGCCATAACCAAAAATAAGAAAACACAAAAGAAAAAAAATCTCCAAGGTATAAGAAAATATAGAATTAGCAGTGAACCAACCACTTAAAAAGCTAATATAAAGGTTAAAAGATCCACAAAGACTTATGTACCCCAACGTTCATCGCAGCGCTGTTCACAGTGGCCAAAACATGGAAACAACCAAAGTGCCCTGTGACAGATGACTGGATAAAGAAGCTGTGGTACATATACACAATGGAATATTACTCAGCTGTAAGAAAAGATGAAGTATTGCCATTTGCAACAAAATGGATGGACCTGGAGATCATCATGCTAAGTGAAATAAGCCAGACAGAAAAAACAAAGACTTCACTCATATGCAGAATATAAAACTGAAAGCAAAGAAAAAAAGAAATGAACAAACAAATAACCCATGGACACAATCAATAGTTTAATGTTTAGTTGGGGACGAGTGGGTCAGGGAGGGGAGAAAGGGGAGGGGGTGGGAGAGGAGGGGGGGATGCTAAATATAAGGTGACGGAAAGAGAAGTCACATTAGGTGGTGAACTTATTATACATCAAGCTGACAATGCACTGTAGAATTGTATGCCTGAAACCTATGTAATCCTTGCTAACAGATGTCACCCAATAAGTCTAACAATAAAAATGAATTTAAAAAACAAAAATAAAGGTTAAAAGACAAAAGTAGAAAAATTAACCATAAATGTAATAGTCAGGGGATACATAAAACAAAATGATAAAATATGATATCAAAACTGTAAAAGTATAGAAGGGGAATAAAACTGTATTGCTTTTAGAATGTGTTTTAACTTAAATGCCTATTAGCTTAAAATAGACTGCTATAGATATAGATGGATATATATGAATGTCATGGTAACCACAAACCAAGAAAATACAAAAAAAAAAAAAATCCACCTCCCAAAAGAGAGAAAATAACCCAAACAAAATATTAAAGAAAACCAGCAAACCAAAAGGAAAGAGATTAAGAAAGGAACAGAGAACAACAACAACCAAATTTTTTTTTTAACAATATGGCAATAAATACATACCTATCGACAATTACTTTAAATGTAAATGAACTAAACGCTCTGATCCAAAGAGATAGGGTGACTAAATGGCTAATAAAACAAGAACCATGTATATGCTGCCTACAAGAGATTCACTTCATCAAAGATACACATAGACTGAAATTGAAGAGATGCAAAGAGAAATGAATGGAAAGCTCGGGTAGCAATAGTTATATCAGACAAAACAGACTTTAAAACGAAGACTGTAAAAAGAAACGAAGAACATTATATAATGATAAAAGGATAAGTCCAAGAAGATATACTAATCATAGATACTTAGCCACCTACCGTAAGAACACTTACATATAAAAAATATCAATGGATATGAACGGCGATATTAACAGCAATACAACAACAATAAGGGACTTTAATACCCTTCTAATATCATGGGACAGGTCATCCAGACAGAAAATTAATAAATAAATAATGGCCTTAAATATCACAGTTGACCAGATCAACCTAATAAACATTTATAAAACATTTCATCTGGACACTGCAGATTTATAAAACATTTATAAAACATTTCATCTGGACACATTTTTCCCCCAGTACATGTGAAATATTCTGCAAGATTAATCAGCTATTAGGCCACGAAACACATCTCAGCACATTTAGGAAGACTGAAATCCTGGCAAGCACTACTTCTGACCGTGATGGTATAACCTAGAAATCAACCACAAGAAGAAAACTGGAGAAAAACAAACACATGGACACTAACCAATATGCTACTAAACACCCAGTGTATTAAAGAGAAAATCAAATAGAAAATGAAAAAATACCTTGAGACAAATGAAAATGAAAACATAACTATCCAAAATTTATGGGACGTGACAGAAGCTATCCTAAGAGGGGAGCTCATAGTTACACAGACCTATCTCAGAAACAAGAAGTCCGAATAAACGATTTAACTAGAACAACAACAAAATCCAAAGTAAAAGAAAATAATAAAGAACAGAGTAGAAATAAACAAAATAAAGATTGAAGAAAAGATCAATGAAACTAAGAGCTGGTTCTGTGAAAGTATGAACAAAATCAACAAGTCTTTAGCCAGACTCATTAAGAAAAAGAGAGCAACAAATAAAATCAGAATAAAAAGAGGTTACGACTGACAGAAATACAAAGGATAATTAAAGAATACCAAGATCAATTATTTGCCAACAAATTAGACAACCTACAAAACATGAATGCATTTTTAGAAACACACAACCTTCTAAGACTAAACAAGGAAAAACCAGAATCTGAATAGAGTAATTACTAGCAACAAAACTGAGGCAGTAATAAAAAAAAAAACTTTCAACAAACAAAAGTCCAGGACTAGAAGGCCTCCCAGGTGAATACTACCAAACATTTAAGAAATTAATACCTATCTTTTTCAAACTATTCCAAAAAATTCAAGAGGAAGGAAGTCTCCCAAACTTATTCTACAATGCCATTACCCTGATACCAAAACCAGACAAAGATACTACCCTACAACACACACATGGTCCCAAAAAAAGGTATACACATTTTAAGAAAGGAAAAAATGGTATTAAAATTGTAATACTCAATATATACCAATAACAAAAGATGAATACAAGTTACATGGCTTCTGTAATTATAAGAGGTGCGCAAAGTGGGTACCATCAGCATCCAGACACTTCTGATTATAACAAACTACTTATTGCTTGAGCAATTGTGACCAACGTGTCCACTTGTATCACTGCCCATGCCGTTTCAATTTCTCCCAAAGTACTGTCAGTGCAGCCGGTTTTCTATGGTACATCACATCCTTTAAGGTCCCCCACAGGTAGAATTCAAGGGATGTTAAGTCAGAAAAACCTGGGGGAAACTCAAACAACAATCTTGAATTTCAAAATGGTCTTGTATTCCTTGCACAACAACTGTGCTTCTGCCGTTTTTCTGACTGTCCTGCCTGTCGCATGGTGACACTAACATTCATTTGATGAATGCCATCTTTTGAGCTAACATCATACTTCACATTGCTACCATAGTTAAATTCAACTTCAAAAAGTAATACATAGATAACATTACTTTCAATGTGGTTTTTTGGCACCCCAGTGTGTGTGTGTGTGTGTGTGTGTGTGTAGCCAATATCCCTGATGAACACAGAAGCAAAATGTCTCCACAAAATATGAGCCAACTGCACTTAACAATATATTTAAAAATTATGTATCATGATCAAGTGAGATGTATCTCAAGGATGCAAGTATGGTTCAATATTTATAAATCAGTTAATGTGAAATGTCACATGAATAAAACCAAGGATAAAAATCTATGATCATCTCAATAGATGCAAAAGCAGCATTTGACAATTCAATATCTATTTATAAAAAATCTCAACCTTGTGGGTACAGATGGAATTTACCTCAACATAATGAAGACTATATGGCCAACCTACAGTTAACATCATAGCCATTGGTGAAAAGCTTAAAGTTTTTACTTTCAGATCAGTAACTCTCACTGCTATTATTCAATATAATATAGGAAGTCCTAGCTGTAACAATCAAATTGGAAAGCAAGAAGTTAAACTGTTAATATATATGTGGGTGAGATGATACTATATATAAAAAACCCTAAAGACTTCACCAAAAAAAATTAGAATAATGAATTCAGTAAAGTAACAGAATACAAAATTAATATACAGAAATTTATCACATTTCTATACACTAATAATGAATGATCCTAAGGAGAAATTAAGAAAAGAATTCTATTTATCATCACATTAAAAAATAAAACACCTAGGCATAAATTTAACCAAGGAGGTAAAAGACCTATAATCCTAAAATTTATATGGAATTAAAAAAAAACATGAATAGCCGACACAATCTTGAGAAAGAATAACAAAGTTGGAGATGTCACACTCTTGGATTTCAAACTATACTACAAAGCTATATAATTAAAACAACATAAAATCAGACACATAGATCAATGGAACAGTATTAAGAACCCGGAAATAAACCCTCACTTATATGGTGAATTAATCCTCAATAAAGGAGAGAATATAGAATTGAGAAATGAGAATCTCTTTAATAAATGATGTTGGGAAAACTGGATACATACAAACAAATGAAACTGGACTACTATCTTACACCATATACAAAAATAAACTCAAAATGGATTAAAGACTTAAATGTAAAACCTGAAACCATAAAACTCCTAGGAGAAAACATAGGCAGTATACTCTCTGACATCACTCTTAGCAATATCTTTTTGGATACACCCCCTCAAGATAGGGAAACAAAAGCAAAATTAAATGGCTCTACATCAAACTCAAAAGCTTCTGCACAGTGAAGGATACTATCAATGACACAAATATAACCTACTGAATGGAAGAAGACATTTGTAAATGATATATCCAATATTGGATTAGTATCCAAAATATATAAAAGACTTCTACAACACCAAAAAAAATCTAATTAAAAAATGGGCAGAGAACCTGAATAGACATTTCTCCGAAGAAAACATACAGATGGCCAATAGACATACGAAAAGATACTTGACATCATTAATCATCAGGGAAATGCAAATTAACATGACAATGAGATATCACCTCACTCCTGTCAGAATGACTGTCATCAGTGAGTCAACAAACAGGCGTTGGTGAGGATGTGGAGAAAAGGGAACCTTTGTGCACTGTTGGTGGGATTGCAAATTGGTGCAGCTACTATGGAAAACCGTATGGAGATTCCACAAAAAAAATTAAAAAATATAGCTGCCAAACAATCCAGCAATTCCACTTCTGCATATTTATCCAAAGAAAACAAAAACACTAACTTGGAAAGATATACGCACCCTGATATTTATTGCAGCATTACTAGTAATAGGCAAGGTTGTGGAAGCAACTTAGATGTCCTCTGACAGGTAAATGGATAAAGTTGTACCAATGTACAAGGATGGACAATTAATTTCATGAACTCGTCCTAGAGAAAGTGCTGCATATCTCACTGCTGAATATCACTACGGTCACCTTTGAAATTCTTCCCTTGGCAAGCTATGCACCAACGCCAGCACCTAGTCCATGCTTCAAAGCAATTTTGGAACTTGTTTTGTGGAAAGGCCACCAGAGCTGTCATCATACCCAAAATTGTAAGTGCATGGTGAGGGCAAGTTTGTGAACTTAATTGTCAGATTTTGGGAGTTATGACATTTTACTGAGTTGTTTGTACAGTGCTGCCAACATAAGTGCATGGTAGCAAGTTCATGGACTTAATTGTCAGGGTTTGGGTATGATGAGAGCTCTGATGGCCATTCCAGAAAGAGAGTTCCAAACTGCTTTGAAGGGTGGATGAGGTACTGGTGTCGGTGCACAGCTTCCCATATTTCACAACTAGCAATACTAGTTTTGCCCTTATATTGAATTATGTGACAGTGTGAAAGCTCTGAATGGGGCCCAGAGCAGGAAAAGACAAGGATGCAATAGCCCTGACAGTAGGGCCACGTGACTGGACAGACTTTATGACATTGAAGCTATCAAATGTTGGGAAAAGATGTCAGAAAACTGTGACAAGACTTAATGGAAGAATCACAATGCAAGGACCTGAGATTCTGGAATAAGGCTATGACAGAAGAATTATGCATTTTAAAAACAACTGCTATGTTATTTGTCTGAAAGCCATTATATTTCACTGATCAAAAACATTTCCTTCATTTCTTTTTTTTTTTTTTTTTTTTGCTTTTTGGTAGCTCCCTGACTGGGAATCGAACCCAGGCCGCAGCGCTGACAGCGCCAACGCCGAAGCCTTAAGCCACTACACCATCAGGGAACTCCCCCTTCATTTCTTTTTTGATAGTTTGTTGTGGTATATAGAAAAGCACCAGATTTCCATATGTTAATTCTTATATCCTAAATTTGTTTATTAGTTCTAACAGTTTCTTTGTGGAAAGTTTAGGGTTTTCTACATACAAGATAGTATCATCTACAAACAGATAACTTTACTTCTTCACTTCAAATTTGGATTTTATTTATTTATTTATTTTTTGTCTAATTGCCCTGGCTAGGGCTGTTATTACAGTACTATGTTGAACAGGAGGGGAGAGAATGGGCATTTTTGCCTTGTTCCAGATCTTAATATCTTTTAGTTTTTCACCGTTGAGTAAGATGTTAGCTGTGGGCTTGCTATATATTGTCTTTATTGTCTTAAGTTTTTTTAAATACCTAATTTGTTAAAGAGTTTTTATCATGAGAGTACTGAATTTTGTCCTGATTTTTCTGCATCTATTGAAATTATCAGGTAATTTCCATTGTTTTATTGTGTTTATATTGATTGATTTGTATATTTTGAACTATACTTGCATCCGAGGGATATATCCCACTTAATTGTAGTGAATGCCTCTTTTTATGTGATGTTGAATTTGGTTTGCTAGTATTTTCTAGAGAATTTTTGCATCTATGTTCATCAGAGATAATAGCTTGTAGTTTTGTATTTTTCTCTAGCTTTGGTATCAGAGTGATTCTGGCCTCATAACATGAGTTTGGAAGTTTCCACCCCTCTTTTATTTTTTTGGAAGAGTTTAAGAAGAATTGGCATTAGTGCTTTAAATGTTTGTGAAATTCACCAGTGAAGCTATATGGTTCACCAAAACATTATTTAGGATAGCCAGGACATGGAAACAACCTACATATTCATTGACAGACGAATGAATAAAGAAAATGTGGTATACATGAGGCCTATGCAGAAAGTATCCAGCATGTAATACGAGAAGTAAAGGCATTTATTGAAGAAGATACAAGAAAAAATGTATATAGGACAATGATACCTCAGTCCCCTTCAAAGTGGGCAACTTGAGACCTCACACAGTTCTGCCAGTCTCTTCCACAAAACTTGATGCAGATTCGTTGCTCTACTCACTCAATCATTTTAAATGCAATCGCTACCCAGTACACATTGGGCACCTAGCACCCCTCCTGACTAGTACAGTGAAGTCCGCTCTCCTTGGCTTACATCAACATTTCGCAAATCGTTCTTGTTATATCGACAATGGCTGGATTTTTTCTGGACAGACCTCATACACACAATAGGATATTATTAAGCTTTCAAAAAGAAGGAATTCTGCCATCTGCAACAACATTCATGAACCTGGAGGATATTTTCCTAAGTAAAATAAGCCAGACACAGAGGGATGAATACTACATGAAACCACTGATATGAAGAATCTAAAATAGTCAAACTCATTAAAGCAGAGAATAGAATGGTATTACCGGAGGGTGGGAAAATGGGAGGTATGGGTCAAAGATACAAAGTCAGTAATACAAGGTGAATAAATCCTAGAGAGCTACTATGCACACAGAGCCTATAGTTAAGAATACTGTCTTACATACTTAAAAATTTGCTAAGAGGGCAGATTTTATGTTATATATTTTGCAACAAATAATAATAATAAATGAAGAGGACAGAAGAAAACTTTTTAATGTGATGGATATGTTTATGGAATACATTGCAGTGATGGTTTCATGGATGTTTGTCTCCAAACTCATCAAGTTGTATACATTAAATATATACAATGTTTTGTATGTTAATCCTGCTTCCATAAAGTGGTTTAAAAATTAAACACCATTTCATTTTCATTCCCAAATAGCATAAAAGAAGGAACTATAAAGCACTGATAAGGGCACTGAACAAAGAGGGATGCAAACCTTGTTCAAATCCTTAAGCAAGCTGGTGCCCCTTTGGCACTGTAAGCCACAGTCAGTAGAGGACGCTGTTGCATCTCTTATACAGTGCTTTTTCCAAGAAAACTTTCCAGGGCTGTGACCTTCTCTCTAGTGAGGGCAGGAAGGGGAAATGAAAGTGAGCTGCAGAGATGGGGACTGCCTGGTGAAATGATTCACACAATTTGACTCCCTGTTGAGCAAAAGAGCAAGGACTGAAAAAGTCATGAAAATGCAAGGGAAATTATAAGCAGATGGAGGCTTTGGTGCCAAAACTGTCCTGGAAGTAATACTCAAAGGTGATGTTAAAGACAAGGAAACTATATAATTGAAGAACTTGTACACTGCTATCTCCTTCAATATATGATTTTGGCATCACAGAAGTGGACCATTCCTGGATTTCTGGAAGCTTGATCTTAATTAAATAAACTTGCTCTTTCATAGGGTATGAGTTAGGACAACTTTTGATTTACTCTATTGCTTTTCGACTTTTGGGCAAGGTCAGGTGTGTATACTATGGTACTATGGTTTGCAGCATTTTCTCTATTGGCTCAGATTGCAGATTTCTCTGATTTCTGCATGGAGATGTGTCTTGGAATATATTTGCAAAAAATAATAGAAGTCCTCAGCCCAGATATTTGAATAGGGCTGGAAAACCTTCAAGGTGGCATAGTTACACGGTTGTAAAAAGTGCAGGAGCAGGCAACTACTGGCCAGGATGAACCCCATTCCACCCTTCTGCAGCTTCCTATGCAGAACTCAAAGCAGGTGTCGCATCTCTCTGAATGTTAATTTCTTTGTAAATGACTCACCACAACGGTTTACATATAGTAAACCTTCCATATTTATAGGTTGTTTCCCTTGTTTCATTTGATTTTCATAACAGTTATGAGGCAAGTGGACAAAGTACTTTTGTCCTCACTTTAGAGATAAAGGAAAAAGGGTTCGGAGAGCCTGGATGGCGTGCTGACGTACCTACACCTAATAAGTAAGAGAGGGATTCCAGTCCGGCTCCTTTTCTGAAACGTACACAGCACTCCTGTGTAACCAGTAATGGGCGTGAGGGTCATCTGTGGGAGCTGGGGACCTGCCACTTCCAACTCCATGGGGCCAAGTGGGGCCTGAGGTTCTGTATTTCAAACCTGCTCTGAGGTGGCCAACAGGCTAACAGCGTCTCCTGGGAGCTAATTAGAAACAATCTTGACCTCAGATTCACTGAATCTGAATTTGCACTTTAACAAGATCCTGGAAGATGAATTTGTTAAAGCTTAAAAGTACTGATCTAGAACAGGAGTCAGCAAACTTTTTCTGTAAATGACCACACAGTGAATACTTTAGCCTTTGCAATCTCATGATTCCTTTGCACATTAAAATCTTATAACCTCAAGTTTAATCCACATTTTCCTCTTCTGTAAAAGTAATGTCTGATAAGTTAAGGTCTCACTAGGGACACATGAGTACTTTTTTCCTGGACAAGTTCCATAAACATCAAGGTTCTCCATTTTTGCCTAAAAACAAGATGCTAGTGGAAAAGCACCTATGTCTGTGGCAACAGAAATTCCAGCTGAGTGGAAATGTCTGACTCCATGTGAGTTTTATCCATTTTATGATGCCTCTTTTTAAACTCTTAAGTGCACCACAAGTATACTAAAACAAGAAACTTAAATGCAGCGTTCATAGGAACAACGTGGGACTCCTGATAGAAAGCAGATGGAATTACCACAAGAGATGAATGGACGTTCTGGGTTAAGACCCCCAAATTTTCCTGGCTTCCCAAGTAATTCTGAAGCACGTGGTCCAAGGACATCTTGGGACACCCTAGCCTTACCCAATCTAGCTGAAACTGGAGTTGGCACCCCTGATAGAAGGGTTCGAGTGAAGTTTCAAAAAGAATTGACAGCGGCATTTAAAATGATGTTCTTTCTAATGTGACTGGCAGATTTCCACAAGTTTACAAAATTTTTGGATGTATCCACTAGAGGTCATGGTTGAGTCTATATCAAGGCCAAGTTATTAAGAGAGCAATAGTTCTCAAACCCTCTGGTTTCAGAATCTCTTTAAACCCTTAAAATTAATGAAGGCCTCAACGATCATTTATTTAGGTGAGTTATATCTGCTGAGATTGACATATATGTTGATACTGTATACTATTTATATATAATACTATATATATTAGAAATAAAAATTGAGAACAATAAAAATATTTATTGTCAAATAGCAATAACAAATCATTAATATTTTAATGAAAAATAACTATTCTCCAAAACAAAAATATTGCTATTGAGTAGAATGACATTTTTAAAAAATTTTAATAAATATCTTTAATGTCTGATTAAGAGAAGACACCTGGATTTTTATATCTATTCTGCACTTAGTCTTTTGTGATGTCACGCATCATGGAAAACTCCATGGTAAACTCATGAGACAATGAGTATGCCAATGAATATTCATATCTTAGTATTATTATGAAAATAGTTTGACCTAATGGCCTCTCTGAAAGTCTCCCCCCCCCCCACACACACAGTGTGGTTCTCTAGACTATACTTCGAAAATCACTGCTTAGAACAATTCCATATGTTCAGGTAATATACTTCTCTACCATGCCTGAGGAAGACATGCACAAAGTCTCTATCTGTTTTGTAGTACCATCTATTAGGCTGTCGATCTGAAAAGTACCAGTTCTAAATACAGTTGAGGCAACAAAATATTCCCTTAGCACCTAACAGAAAGCAAGAATAAAATTCGCATTTTCCATAATGTTGCTATCCCTCCTGTTGTATCCAATTATAAAATTTTCAATTGTAAACTTTTAAATTTGAATTTTCTGTGAATAGAAAATTTAAAACTAAAATGTTTGAATCATTTGAGCTCCTTTCCCATGATTAAACTATAAGAAAAGAACAGAATCTACACTAAATTGTTCACTCGATCTAGCTAAACTTCCTCTAAAAAATGCACATTGTAATTTTCTCTTAGAGTGGAGAGAACTTTGACATTTAACAGACCAGGATTTTAAAGCTCAGCTTGAAATCTGTGGCAAGTTTGTACAGATTTCTGAGACTGTTTTTTCATTAGTTTAAAACAAAGGATAGTAATATTTACCTTGCAAAATGTTTATCGCACTCAAATTATAATAGCTATACTTTGTGGAATGTTTGTATGCATTATCTTATTTAATCCATACAACAAACCTATGCAATAATTACTGTGATTTCCCACTTCTTACAGGAAGGCTGATATTGAAACAATTTTTTCTATTATGTTTAAATATAACATAAAATCCACAGATCTTAAGTATTCAGTTAAATGCATTGGATGAATGTAGATACCCAGTAACCAGCACCCCGATAAAGGTAAGCAGCACATAGCAACTGATTTTAAGGCTTCGTAATTAACTGCGGAGCTGGGGACATGAGCCTATTTCCGGGTTTCAGACTCACACTCTTGACCCTGCTGTTCACCCTCAGCTACTTTTCAATTTAACTCTTGTTCAGAAAGAGAATGTATTTTAAAATTATACATATCACAACATATATATTTTTATTTACATTATTTACATTTATTAAATATAGGCCACACAGTTTCTGTCATCTGTTAGTTTGTGCATTTTTAACCAGATTTACTTTTTTTATATAGCTACAACCAAAATAGCTTATATCAGATTTTTCAAAAATAGAGATACCTCCTTTTAAAATCTTTCAACTATGTTACTAATCATTTCAAGTTTGAGATCCTTGTACTTGTCCCCAACTTCAAGTCCACATGGGCTGATGACGGGCAATGATAAGTACCTGCTGGAAACTCATGACTCACAGAGTTTTATAGAACATGATACTTGATCATTTGCATGAGATAGAAAAAAGGACTTTAGTTCCTCTGCATCATTTACAAGATTCTCATTGATGCTCTTTTGTTCCAAATCAGGTTTAACAGATCATTTTACCCAGTTATACTGTTTATTTATTTTTACTCTAAAACTAGGAATCTTTACTTTGAACAGTCTTATTGAGGGTGGGACTGTTTCTGGGAAGGATTTATAGAAATGTAAAGTATCCAACTACATGAGGAATAAGCATGATCTCATAAACTGAGAAGCTGCAGAAAGCAACATAATGGTACTTTGCTTTTGGATTATGTTATTCTTCTAAGTTGCTGAAAGCACTCTATGAACATATACTGAATTTTTAAACTTTAAAACTGATTTGTAAATTAAGAAACAAACATACGTATTAAACTGCTTAGAGTAACATTTTGTGCTTGCTCCAAAATCATGTCTCTCTTTACAATAGCATCGAAGGTGATCAAGCTAAAACAGGAAAGACAAGAAGGAGGTTTACTTTGGTCCAAGCATTCGTCACAGGTAATCTAAATACATCCCACCCATACTGCAGAAACAGGATGAAAAACAAAGTGGAGAAAGGAGAAATAAGTTCCCACATTAGAATATCTGTCCATACAATCCAACATGAGCTTATTTTTTATCATGCATGTAACTCACTCTTTTGTTCATTTACAAATCTTTATTATTTTTTCATTGTGAAAAATGTGCCTAATAAAGGTACATTTTAACAGATATGACAATAGGTTCCTGACCTTGAAATTTTACATGTTTAGTAGTGGAGATACCCAAATCAATATAAAGTTACACAGAATTTAGTAAGCACCAAAAGACAAGTTAAAACTCTATAACAGGAAGATAAAGCAGACGAAATCATGACATCTTAGAGAATAAATGAAGATTTCATGGAAGAGGCAGCATTTAATATTGACTTGAATTGTAGGTAGGATTTCTATAAGCACAGGAAAAAAATAATCAAATATAACTTGTCGAGTGGAGGGAGTAGTGTGGACTAAGGTTAAATAGTGACAATCTGTGGAATATGTTTATTGAAGCACTCAATAGGCTGGTTTGGGTGGAACATAAGCAATAAGAATCATAAAATAAGAAGTGCTGGGAGACAAAATCTTGACATTAAACTGTGGCGAAAGGCACAGAAAAATTCTCACTGGAATCAGAGTGGTGCTTAATAATGGTTAGTCTACACAGGCAATTAGTGGGATGTGCAGGACAGAATTGTAATCATCCTGGAATAACCAAATTAGAGTGATGAATGTGGCCACGGAAAGAAAAAGACAGAACAAGATCCGACAACCTCACAGAAATAGAATCAAAGGGACTAGGCAGCTGAATGGATGAAGAAGTGGAAAGGGATGATTAACAGATAGATGAGACTTCTACTATGAGTAGGATGTAGGAGTTCACAGCAAACCAACACTCCTACTGTTAACAAAAGCTGGATAATTTTTTAAATCCTATTTTTAAAAGCACAGATAGCTATATAAGTAAGAATTATTAGACCAACTAAAATTTCCAAGAGGAAGAACCTAAAGTGAGCAGATGATCTCTAGCTGTTCTCTTTGTTTCTGCTTGGAGATTTTGCTGATTCTGAGCATGGCCACGGCCAAATTTAGTACTTACCCAAGCAAAGAGCATATCTTCTGAATTTTGCTCTGTTTAGGAGGCCAGGAGCTAGGTCTATAGGCTTTAAAGGCAGAATAAATATAGCATAGTATCACAGTACTCCGAAAACAAAGACCTGCTTCAAGTCATTCTACAGGACTCCACTTCAAGACATTTGACAGATTTTGAAGCTACTTTGAGCAGGGGGCTGAACATTCTGAAGAGCTGGGCTGGATCTCCAACAGTCAGGGTTGAGGTGACAAACATATATTAGGCTTTCAATACAGGCTAATTCTTAGGAACGATGGAGAACCAGGGATAAGTTAATTGGGCAGAAGGAGAGGTTGAAATTCAAGCCCAATAAATTCTCTGCCAACCAGCAGGGAGGTCTAGAGCAGGTAGTGCTGTCAGAGTTGTCTTGTAGTATGTTGAAATGGACAGGTCTTTAGAACTTGCTCAGCCACCAGACGCATGCTATACTAGAAAAAGCGGAAAGACCTAGGGGTCTTCGCAGCTGATGCAGACCCTCAAGGTGTTGATGGCAGGAGGCTGGCTTCTGCTAATGCTCCCTACAACAGGGCAACGAGGCCTTTCTTGAAGGTGTGGTAAATACATCTATGTGTCTACTAGTAAACGGCCTAAATACTTCAAGCAAAAGCATAAGAATGTTAGGTTAGATAAAGAGCCAAGTGACAATTCGAGGCAACTTATAAAAGACCTTTTAAATGTATGTACACAGAAAGTCCAAAAAGAAAATGATAGGAAAAAACTATACCATACAAACACTGACCAAAAAAAATCTGATGTGACTATAGTTATAAGAGAAAAATGTAGATTTTTAAGGCATAAAAAATTATTAGAGATTAAGAAGAACATTTCATAACGACATCTTATAGTAGAAAGATATCTCAATCATAAGCCTGCATGCTTACAATAATAGTTACAAAATGTGTATAGACAAATTTGCAATCTTAGTGGGAGACTTTAACACACCTTTCTCAGTTAGATGTGGAAAGTACAGAAGATATAATTCTCACACATAGAAGACTACATTCCAAAATGATATAACCACATTTTTAAGTACACATGGCACATTTATCAGAATAAAATCACATGGAAATGCTAGCATAAAAAGCATGAAAATAGAAGATTACCTTTGATGGGCATCCAATGATAGACTCGAGCTAAGGAAAGCATTAGTAATAGATCAGTCAAAAGACATTACCCAAAGTAAATACAAAGAGAAAAAGGAGTAAAAAGAATAGATCAGAGCATTCAAAAGCTGTGGGACAATATTAATCAGTGTAATAAACAGAATTGGTATGCCAGAAGAAGAGAAAAAGTTGAACTAATGCTACATTCATTAACAAACTATTCTTGGTAATAAAATGTTACAATTTTGAGTTACTGATCAGATTTTTAAAACTGATACTGTTTTTATAAATTTTGCTCTGTTTTGTAATATGAGATTAGTGTACAGCTTTCTAATTCTCCCCTTCCCTTTCTCTGCCTCTCTGTCCCTCCATACTTGCTCTCTCTCTCCCTTGCTCTCTTTGTTTTTCTGTCTCTAATTCTCTCTCATTGTCTCTCCTTGTCTCTTTCTTCCTGCAGCTTTTTTGTTTTGCTTTTTTGTTTTGGCTACCATATCAGGTTTTGGTATTAAGGAGTCTGGTTTGATAAAATGAACTAGAAACTTTACATCCTTTTCTATGTTCTGAGAAAGGTCTAATCCTGCAATCATTTGTATATAGGATGGTAGAAAAATCAGCTGTGAAACCTTCTTATGCCTTTTATGATAGAACTTGAATACTGTTGGTGTTTGCTTTTAATGCCTCATAACAAACCAACCCCATATTTAGAGATTTGAAACAGTGTTTTATTCCCACAATTCTGTAGATCATCTGAGCAACTATGCTTGTCTTAGTTGATCTTGCTCATTTATGTACACATTTGCCATGTTTGCTGAGGATCACTGATGTCTGCTGGACTCAGTTGACAACTCTGTATCATGTGTCTCTCACATCCTTCTTAGAAGGTGGCTAGTAAGGGCATATATATTTTTTTCATGGTTATGGCAGAGGCAAAGAGAGGGAAGAGAAACACCTGAAGTGTTTGAAGAGCAAGACTCAAGCCATCACACTCCCTTCACCCACGTATTACTGGTTAAAGAAAGTCAAGAGGAAAATAAAACGAACAAACAAAAAATAACACAATCATCAGGGCGTGGATGTATGTAGCATGAGGGATTTATATCACATTTTAATCCCATCTTTTCTAATCAGTTTATGTAAGCATTCTACTCCTTCTTGGGTACATTTTCACATTTTGCAAAGAAATCATCCATTTCCTCTGGGTCTCAAAAATGACTATCAAAATGAAAGCAATCTTGGCAAGATGGTGATGAGAGGAGATCCTTGAAACCTCTCCTGGAACATAGAATTGAATAGCCACGATGCCCATGTTGATGGGAAATCCTGAGTGTCAGTCTCTGCTGAGAAATCCATGCATGGCAAGAAAACATCTGATGGTCAGAGAAAGGTGGGCGAGCGTGAGAGGAGAGAGGAAGAAGAGCAGAGAAGTGAATGAGGATTGTGACCTGACCCAACGGGGGCTGGCTAAAGGAACTAGGAAGGAGCCAGGGGACACTGGCCAAGGAGCAACATGATACCGGGTGGGGGGTGTGGCTGAGTGGCCACAAGAGCAGATATGAGAGCAACTGAACCCCTATGAGACTGTGGGTGAGTTGGACCGAGCAGCAGTGTTAGGGCCCCAGTAGAGCACCCCACCATGGGTGGCTCAGAGGCTGAACTTGGCATCTGAACTGCCCTAGGTGGGAATAGGGGTCCTAGTTGCAGCATCCAGCCATGGTTGGCTTTGGGTGAGTTTGAAACTGAGAGTGGCCACCATGAAAATGCTGAAATGCTGAAATGGTCCTGGGTAAAATGGAGGCTCAGAAGAAGGGAGAAAAACTGAGCTGGCAGCAAGCACTGAGCCCCTGCCACAGTGAGTGCAGCCCACTGCTGGCTTGCCTTACATCAACCTCTCCCAGTGCCCCCTTACCGCAGCTTCCACGACAAATGAAGTGGTCTTGCTGCCGAGTCCCTGACCAGGGGAGCTGCTGCAGGAAGTAGAGCGACCAACGACCACATGGGCCCCAAGCCCAGTCAGAGGCCGGAGACAAGCCTAACTACTTTCTCTGGCTCTCTCCCAAAGCTTGTCCCCCAGCGCCACCTAGTGTCTGCTCTATAACAAGACACTACAGCAATACCAACTGGGAAGAGAGAGTAAATAAGAAAGATGGGGAAAGCCCTCATGCCCAGAAAAAGAAACACTTCAAACACAATGAGTACCTTATGATTCAAAGCTACTCAGAAAGAAAATGAAAAATCTCCAGAAAATGATCTTATAGATCTGGAAATATATGATCTAAGTGACACAAAATGCAAGGCTGCAGTTTTTAAAACTTTCAGAGAATTGAAACAACATTGGCAGAGTACCCTGAGATTAATGACCTTAGAAAGGAATTCCATGAACAAAAGAAACATTTTAACAAAGAAATTGAAAACATAAAAAAGAATCAAATGGAAATTCAAGAGATAATGCAATAAAAGAACAGAAATGAACTAACTACCAGAGGAAACAGGGCCAACCAGATGGAGGAAAGAATCAGTAATATCAAAGATCGGACTATGAAAACAATACAGACAGAAGACAGACTTCAGAGTCAAAGAACTGAAAGAACTCTACAAGAACTATCTGATTCTATTAGAAAAAAATATTAGAGTAATAGATTAGAAGAAGGTACAGAAAAGAACTCGTACAGAGAGCGTACTCAAACAAGTAGTTGACAAGAAATTTCCAAAGCTATGGAGAGATATGGAACCCCAAATTCAAGAAGAGAATAGGTTCCCTAGCTACCCTGATTCTAGCAGATCTTTTCCAAGACACATTATACTAAAGATGTAAAAAATCAAAGATAAAGAGATAATTGTCAAGGCAGCCAGAGGAAAAAAGCACTGTAACATTTAAAGGCAAGCCCATCAGGCTATCATTAGACTTCTCAGCAGGCACTCTACAAGCCAGGAGGGAGTGGACTCAAATATTCAAAATATTAAAAGAAAGAAACTTCCAGTCAAGAACAAATTATCCAGATATGAAGGAGGAATAAGGACCTTTTCAGACATAGAGAAGCTAAGGGAATTCTCCAGCATGAGGCCAACATTTCATGAAATACTGAAAGAGTCTCTTTGACCTGAAACAAAACAAAACAAAACAACAAAAAATCAAAATAAATGGGAAAGAGTTAGGACAACAAAAAACAAACAAAATAAGGGAGAAACTAATGGCCATAGGAAATACTCATATCAATCATCACCTTACATATAAATGAACTGAACTCACCAATAAAAAGATAGAATAACAGGCTGGAATAAAAAATAAAACCCATCCATATTCTGTCTCCGAACACACACCTCAGCCACAAGGACAAACACAGACTCAAAGTGAAAGGGTGGAAAATGATACTCCAAGCAAATAGCATCCAGGGAAAAGCAGGAGTTGCCATACTAATATCTGATGAAACAGACCTCAGGATGAAAAAGGTAACTAGATAAAGAGGGATATTTCATAATGATAAAAGGGACAATACAAAGACATGACAGTTATTAATATATATGCCCCCAGTCAGGAAGCACCAAAATTTATAAAGCAACTACTAAGAGATCTGAAAGGAGAAACTGACAAAAACCACAATCATAATAGGGGACCAAAACACCCCCCTTAACAGCCGTGAACAGATCATTCAAACAGAAAATAAATAAGGAAATTATCAACTTTAAATGATACATTACAACAATTGGATATAATAGATATTTACAGGACACTTCATCTGACAACAAAAGATTATACCTTCTTTTCTAGTGCAAATGGAACATTTTCAAGGATAGACCATTTGCCGGGACACAAAAGTAGCCTCAGCGAATTAAAAAAGATTGAAATCATACCAAGTATATTCTCAAACCACAAATCATTGAAATTGGAGATCAACTGCAAAAACAAGCACAAAAAAATCACATATGGAGAATAAACAACATCATATTTAAAAAATGACTAGATCAAAGAAGAAATAAAAGATTAAAAAATACATAGAAACTAATGACAATGAAAATACAAGATATCAAAATTATTGAGACACAGCGAAAGCAGTAATAAGAGGGAAATTTATATCATTATAGGCCTACCTTAAGAAACAAGAAAAGTCATTAATAAATATCCTAACTTCTCATCTTAAAGAACTAGGAAAAAAAGAACAGGAAAAACCCAAAGTCTGCAGAAGGGAAAAAATAATAAAAATTAGAGAAGAGCTGAACAAAATTGAGAATGGAAAGACAATAGGAACAAAGAGCTGGTTCTTTGGAAAAAAATCAATAAAATTGACAAACATCTGGCTAGACTAACTAAAGGATGAAAAGGACAGCAATATCCAAAATTAGAAATGAAAGGGGAGAAATTAGTACTAATACCACAGAAATACAAAGGATCCTAAGAAAATATTATGAAGGGCTTTATGCCACCGAATTTAACAACCTAGAAGAAATGGACAAGTTTCTAGAAACCTATAGTCTACCTAGACTGAACCAAGAAGAGCTAGATAATCTAAATAGACCAATCAATAGTAAAGAAATTGAAACACTCATCCAAAATCTCCACAAAGGCAAAAGGCCTGGCCCAGACAGTCTCACCAATGAATTTTACCAAACATTGAAAGAAGAATTAACACCTATCCTCCTTAGACTTTCAACAAACTGAATTTGAGACAACACTTCCCAACTCATTCTACGAGGCCAATATTACTCTAATACCAAAGCCTGGTGAGGACAACACACACAAAAAAGAAAACTATAGACCAATATCTCTGATGAACATGGATGCAAAAATTCTAAACAAAATATTAGCAAATAGAATACAACAATGCATCAAAAAGATTATACACCACTCCTAAAAATAATTTTTAAAAAAAGAAGAAGAACATACACCACAGTTAGGTGGGATTTATCCCAGGAGCACAAGGACAGTTCAACATATGCAACTCAATCAATGTGATACACCACATAAACAAAATCTAAGATAAAGACCACATGGTCATACCAATTGATGTAGAAAAAGTATTTGACAAGATACAACCTCTGTTTATGATCAAAACATTGATTAAATGGGAATAAAAGGAAAATACCTCAACATAATAAAGGCCACATATGAGAGACCCTCAGCTAACACCATACTGAATGGGGAAAAGCTGAAGCCTATTCCCCTAAAATCAGGAACAAGACAGGGATGTCCCCTGTCACCACTGCTATTCAATATAGTACTGCAAGTTCTAGCCACAGCAATCAGGCAAGAGAAAGGAATAAATGGTATCCAAATTGGGAGAGAAGAAGTCAAACTGCTATTAAAAATTTTTAGCAGAATTAGAATTTTTCTATCCATTCTACTAGTTACCTTTATCATGTTATAATAGGGCGATGACATTATTGCTGGAGAGAAGCGAATGTAAGAAGATGCAAAATGTCTAACAAAGGACGTGGAATACGAAAGACATTACTAACAAGGAGTGGGGGACCTACTAGGTCTAAGAGCTGCTTTTATAATTCTCGTGGAGGGAGGGCTTTCATGCTCGCTCTTCCTCACATCTGGCTATTCTGAAGACTGGCCCACTCTTCAGAAGCAAGTGGCTGATCTAAACAATTCCAGCACATTCCAGAACGTTTACTGAAATTTTGGGTAAAACAAAGATTAATGTCTCAAAAACCCAGAGCATTCCTCAGCAGATCCAGGCTTTGGGATGGCCAAAGTCACCTCTTTCTAGTCATTCCAGGACCGAAAATTCCACCTGTTTCAACTTAGCAGGACTTGCATTTTCTTCTCTTTGTCTTCTGTTCCCTTAATATTTTCCCCTTTCTTTTCTTAATATTTTTCACATTTCAGCAAAAATATTCAGAGGAAAATATAATAAATTAAACATATCAAAGTTCTTGATGATTGTTATTAATGAAATGGTTTGTCTTCTCTGAGCCATTGTTATTTTTAGTCGAAGTAGGACACTTATCCCTTGATTCTCATTAGTGGGTATGATGTTTCTCTAGAATACTTTAAATTTTTTTGTCTTTTTCAAGCATCCTCATGGACATGTAGCCTATTACAGGCTCAAGCCATTCCATTAAACCCCCTTTGCTAGAAGATCGTAAGTCATGTTGCTACTTCCAATTCAAGTAAGTTTCTTTTTTACTTTGCTCTATATAAGATAGGCATGTCCAATCTGTGGTCTAGGCTGGCTTTGAATGTGAGCAAACACAAATTCTTAAAACATTATGAGGCTTTTTTTTTGTGATTTCCTTTTTTTAGCTCATCAGCTATCATTAGTGTTAATGTATTTTATGTGTGGCCCAAGACAATTCTTCCAATGTAGCCCAGGGAAGCCAAAAGGTTGGACACTGTTGATATAAGAGTTTATTAATACATTTTTCCTCTTTCCACTAAAATTGGTATGCCATGGTAAAATAGAGCTATCACAAAATGTGTTCAAAAGAGTATTTTCCCCAATTCTGACTTGTCCATTCCCTTTTCAATGACCCTGGAATTTGATCTAAGTGTGTTTTGTTCATTAAGTATACTAATTCTGTGTGAAAAGTAGAAAAGAGATCTCAACCCACTCCAAGGGCCCTCCAAATACTATACAAGTATAGACTGCATGCTTTCTCACAGAGCATCCTGTCTGATAGACAAAAGAAATTAAATGGACATTACAGAAAATACAATTCTTCAGATTTTGCCTAAAACTCTCCTCTAATTATTCATGTTCATGAGCATTGAAGTCATTTTTTACATTTTATCTCAAGCAGTTTTAGTAGTGTGCTCCAGTTTCTTAAAGACTTTTGGACAGTTGTACATGTAATTATTAAGAACACTTTAATCATAAATATGCCTCAGTTCAGTCAAAAGCAATTATGGAAGAATGCTAGAAAGTACAGTCAAATTGACATCAAGAAATGTCAGCAATATTTACAGCTTTGCCTAGAGTTCTAAGTAGGGCAATTTCTTTAGGTCACAATATTTTTATGTTGTGTTCCACCAGAGGCAGCTCATAAAAGATGCTAGCATATTTAGATTATGTACAGCTGTGGATGATACCACCCACAGAGTGAGGAGCTGACCAGGTGTGAGAAATTCCTTTTTGCCATTCCCAAAGAGGTTTGTAAAGGGTGGGATCCTGAACACCCATCACCCTTCCTGATCTCCCTGTTGTGCAGACTCTGGCTACACGCCTGCAGTGAAGGTCAGTTTCCCAGAAACACCCTACCTTTTTTGAAGTTTGTAATCAAACACATATTTCCCCACTCTTCTACAAAAATAAGATACTGACCCACTGCCTACCACACTGAGGCAGTCTTGTTCCCAGCTGTGTGTCTCCTTGAGCACATTTTTACTTTCCTGTGCATGTTCTTTAACAGGAGAGACCTATCTGTATATTTTACTTCTGCCCTCTCACCCAGTCACATCCCAGTAGTTTACAGACCTTAGTAATCTAGCTAAAATTTTTTATTTCAACCAACTACTTGAGTTTCCCTTTGAGTATTTTTTTCCAATTACATATTATGATTTAATATTTGGAGCATGTGAAATTGTTGATATTAAGAAATTTTTACATGCAAAAATGATGATGTCTTATGGTTTAATCTCATACTTGCATTATACATTCCCATTCACTTTATTTAGCATTCATTTATATTTAGCTACATAATCTAAGATATTTAGAGCAACTTGTTTTAGTCTGGCATTTCTACTTATTATATTTGAGTTCTTTCTTGGAGTATTTTTCTCTATTAGGATATTAATGACATTTACTAAGACAGCACAATGCTATGTAGTGTTTGAGGGCACAGGCTCCAACATCAATTACGGGTGTTCAAATCCCAGTTCTGCCAAAATCTAGGTGCATCATATAATACAAGTTCCTGAACTTTAGAATCAGGATAATAACAAAGCATACCACAGTTGGGTAAATATGGGTAAAGCACTTGAACAGTGTGTGACACAAAGTACAGCACAACTATTTTATATCTGCATAGAAAAGTAAATTATCTTTCTTTTAAACTACTGTTAAAATTTTTAAATATATATATTGACAATTTATTTGTACCTTGTTTGACTTCTCTGATTAGACGTCTAGACTTGTGAGATTTCAGATATTCCTGGATAAAGGCCCTGCCAGTGACCTGCTTCTTCTGAAATGGGGGATATCCAGAGTATGTCTAAGAGGTATACTCCATTTGTTATTCATACTCAAGGGAAAGGGACTTTTCTGAGGTCTAGCCAAGAATTCAAGACATCATTAACATAAAGGAAACGGAAAATGCAAATAAGTGCCCTGAGAAATTCAGTGTTGTTTATGAGTGGAAATAAGACAGATACAAAATTTTAATTAAATAAAGATTCCCAGTAGCAGTTAAATTATAGAATGGAGAAAATTCTCTGTGACATGTTCCTGCTGTTTTATGAGCGCTGATGTCTCACTGAGTGGGATATTAGGATAAAATCCTAGGCAAATGTTTATACTATTTG
This sequence comes from Lyroderma lyra, assembly GCA_004026885.1. Taxonomy (NCBI): domain Eukaryota; kingdom Metazoa; phylum Chordata; class Mammalia; order Chiroptera; family Megadermatidae; genus Lyroderma; species Lyroderma lyra. Next base: position 46,900 of record PVJL010000233.1, on the reverse strand, counting down.
GAGAACAATCTAAGTCAGGTGTTGAGGGAAAATGGATAATATCAAGGAAAGGAAGAAAGTTAAACTTTTGTGACCTGTTTCTGCCATAAATATGTAGAAATCTGAGAATAAAAGAAGGATACAAGAACTGCTCAATTAAAAAGTTATATTAAGGGTAGGCTATAGGCTTGGTGGGTGGTCCATTAAAAAAAAAGGAAACATGGGAAATAGAAATATGTAGCAGAGTAAAAGTACAGTTTGGAAGAAGTTTAGAAAATACACAATGAATAAATTGATGAATCCACCAAATAAAAGAGAGATTAAAATCAGTTTCAAGAGAAAACTCAGAATAAGTTGTATTCCTGAAACAGAGACAGGGACAAAGTTTCCATGGAAAAACAGATCCTGTGGAATTCCCTAAATCTCACTGCAATCATACTGTTCAGTTTCTCTATTTGTTTTTTGTTTTTCGTTTTTTTTCTTTTTTAAAGCAATGACTAGGCGTTTATTCTTCAAATTTTACCATTTGATGTTGTAGGTTAATGGCCATACTGAGGAAGGAAAGAATATGGTGCAGAGTCTTGGAATGTAGATATTCAAGAATGATCAACACCAAATAACAGAGAATCTAGTCGTGTTGAGCCACTAATACTTAAGGGACTTGTCTCTATTGGGGTAAAGATGTATTTCAAGTAAGTCCAAGTTGAAGTCATAGATTCAATGATATCTTTGTAGTTTGGAAGATCAGTTTTTTAGGTAGGGAGTTCTATTCCTTGGAATGATGCACTAAGACCCTACCAAAAAAAATCTGCAGAAAATTGTAAAACCTAAAAGTTACACATAAAACAATTGCCTAAAGTTACTGGGCCATGAACAGAAGATAAACCTGGTAGGGAGTTCACGCTCACTTGGAGTAGAAAGTACAGGGAGCTCTCCAAGTAAATTTCCCTGTCCACAACTTTATCCTGAGTCAAGTGCAGTGTGGGGGCTGCACACAGGAGGGGTTCACATGGAAAGACCTAGATCTTCTGGCCTGGGAAATGAGAAACATGTGGCCACAAAACCTGAGTCACTGAAAAGAACAGATAAACCTCACAAGGATAAAAGCCAAAAAAATGGTATCACCAAATTCTGTCTACCCACATTTTTGACTAGTCAGTCCCTGAACCATGCATGTCTAAAGCAAAACTCAAAACAGTTTAGCTAAAGGCAAAAGAACTGAACTAAGATTGGAGAGGTCACTCAAGAAATTCAGAAGAGTTTAAAGTTCAAGACCAGTTGAGAAAAATGACTTGCTAAAACAAAACAATGCTCATCAGAATCCAGAATCTTAACTTGTATTGTATAATGTCTAAGATACAATCCAAGATTACCCAAACTACAAAAAAATCAAGAAAAAGAAACATTCTCAAGAGAAAAGAAAATTCATTTAGTCTGAGCCTAAGATTAACTACATGTTGGAACTATCAGACTAGGATTTTAAAGTGATATTATAGTTATCCTTACTAAAGTAAAAAAGAGAAAAAAACAGAAAAAAAACAGAAAGACATGTTTTCAATGGATGAAAATTCTCAATGGAGAACTGGAAATTCAGTGAAGAAATAGAAACTATAAATAGAAACAAATGAAAACTTTAAAACTAAAATATAAACTTTATGAAGTAAAGATGACCTAAACAAATGGAGGGATATTTTCATGAATTGCAAAACCATTTTCATGAACTAGAATATTCAGTTTTGTTAACCTGCTAATTTTCCCTAAACTAAGCTATAGGTTTAATGCAATTACATTTAAAATACTGACAGACATTTTTGAAGGAATTTAAAAACCAACTAAAAAGCTTATACATAGTTGCCTGCTTATTCCCAGTATTAGCATCCCCACTAAACTAATTGAATGGATGATGTAGACTGCCCTCTGTTGTAGTTGTCAGCTCACACCTACAATATCAAATTAGTCTGGTCAATTAAAATGTCGACTCTGTAAAGTACCTACTTTCAATCTTCATTTGATTGTGTATGTACCTCAGGAACAGAAAACCAAAATCCCACGAAGGTTTTATTTCATGATGCATACACAACTACAGGAGCATGCATACACAACTACAGGAGCATCAGTGAATGATGAACTATGCAATGATGCAAACATTTTGTTTTGGCACCTGTCTTCTGACATATTGGCCAAAATACTGTGCAATCCCTACCTAAGTTACTAAAGTAGTCAAGGCAACTAATTTGCAAGCGATTAAAAACAGAAAAGAATAAAGTAAAAGATTTGAAAAGCAAGTTGGTGGGGTAACATTTTTTCCTGTTTAATGTATTTGTTGAAATAAAACAAATAATTTCCAGTGGTGCCACATATGGAGTTCTCTTCACCATCTGCTCACTTAGGAGTCACATTCTTATGGGACCAAGAGGACTTTTGCTGTTGTTCTGAGAGGCATAACCTATTAAATGAGGAAGGCTAGAAATAATTAGTATAGAGAGAGCCTAAATTTATTGTTGAGCTGTTTTAAGAGGGTTTGTGTTTCATCTTTAATCTGAACCTCCACTGTCAAATACCGTTCACGGTGAGAAACAATGTCTTCCTCTCTGCCTCAGCCTTTGGGACTTTGTCTTGAGTCCACAGTGAGCATGTAAAGAGTGCCTGCTGTGTGGATGCACGTAGAGCAGGTGTGCAAGTGTTATTCTCATGGGCACTTTATCCCCCAGCTGAAAAGTGCTCAACTTGTTCTTGTGTCACTGGTGCAAACCCATAAAATTTGAGAATGGAGGTCCTACATGATCATGGAAAATGATTTAAACCAAGCCATTAGGTCTGGAATAATGACAATAGCCTAGACTTTAAAATTTGTATGCTATCAGCTTTGAGGTCCTCACAAAATTTATAGTCATTAATATTAAACATAGATTTGTGTTAACAACTTCCTCCCCTTCAATGGCAACAAACAGTTAGGGCCTCATTGAAAACAACAAAGTGACCCTAGAAACAAAGGCATTAAAGTAGATAACAGGAAGAGCTACTGTTTATTTCTAAGCAATAGTCAAAGAAAAACTCTGCCATGAATTTTCAGAAATGAATAGCTTGTTTTGTTTAATTTTAGACTACCTACTGAAACAGTGCATGTTTTTAATTACTAAATTATAGAATTAATTTATTCTTACTCATTTTTGTTTCTCTTTTAATGAGGAATACAAGACCTCCAGGAACCAGAAAAAAAATGACTAATGATACAATATTTGCCAAATACAATTTAATAATTACTTTTACTTCAAGTGGATTTATGTTTTGTCAGATACACTAAGTACAACAGATTATTTGACTTCAATAAATGTCACAAATATTTCTTTTTTGTGACACAGAGAAGCTAAGCTGAACTACATAAATCCCTCCCTCTTTGAAGGATTTTTAATGTGAGGCAAAATGCAACTTGAATAGAAATGTTACTTTGAGCACATTGGTACAGCTGGGCAGAAAATAAAAGTCCATTGTAGGAAACTGGAATATAACCCAAATATATTCCTTTGTAATTTAATTTTTTATGAAAAAAACATTTGGGGAGAAAAAACTCTGTTAAATAAAGTGTTGTTATGTTTCTCAGGGTTCTAAGACTACCACCAGAAATTGATTCAGGCCTGATAAAGCAGTAAAAACAATTTGTTTAAAATATTTTGAGAGATAACTCAAATATGTGGAAGGCTAGAGAATTGGGCCCCCAAATGAAAGGGAGGCTGGGTAGCTAGAACCCCAGGTAAACCATGCCATCTCACTAGGCCAGTATGATAGCAGGGTTGCACTACTGCGTGTTGGATGTTCAGCTTTCCTCACTAATGCAGGTCCCTGAACAGCATTCCTATAATTTAGGACACTCTTGTCACTTCACTCCTAGAAACTGAATACTGTTTCCTACATTACTGCCTCCAAAAGAATTTTCCACTGTCTCTACATATGGTACATTTTGGGATAGTTAATAATTTTATAATTTTCTCTTGCTCGTATGATATTGAATCAATAGCTTGATTAAACTAGAGTAAGAGTGAACATCACCCTCAAATTCTGAACATGAAATTGAGTGCATCCCCTAATGAGAAATTGAGATGCTCCGCTTGTGGAGAGGGTGAAAGTACTTGGGTTTGTATGAGCAATGGTACATTTTGTTTACAGAAGATTAATTTTTAAAAATTTGAAGTATAAAAAAGGATGATCTTAATACTGTGCTAGGTTAGACTGAGGTGGATGCATGTTGGCTTTTTATGGGGTGAGAGGAGTTAATTGGCTCCTACTGTTTTAGATTTTATAGTAGGAGTCAATTCCTCTCTCCCATATACATGCACACATAAGAAGTGACCACAACTGTCATTTCCACAGTATGTCATGGGTCTTTGCAGCATATTTGATCTTTCTTTGCTACTTTGTATTCTAGGTTCCTTTAACTTCGATATCCATTTCAGCTGGTTGAGGAATTAACCCTCTTGTAGTATTCTTCAACTTTTAATACCAGACATGATGGGAAATGGAAGTACCCCCAGAATTTACCTGTGTTCCATCCAAAGTCCTCCTGGTCCTCACTGAATACAAGCAATTTCATCTGCCCCTGATAGTAAAGATCAATGACCCCAATCAATATTATAAATATGCATTTTCCCATTCAGTCAATGGTGTGAAAAATCACCAAATGTTGGTAGCTTTATCTTCTATTCAGTAGAGCCATTGTACCTCTCTTGGTGGAAAATAAACAGCCAACATCTAGTCAAGGTGGCCCAGTAGGTAAAGGCTGTGCTCACTTCCTCCCATGACCACATCAAAATTACAACTAAATTGTAAAATCATCATCATTGAGGAAAACATGAAAATTAGCTGAACAGAGGTCCTATAACTGTGGATATAAACAATCAACCACAACAAGATTGGTCAGAGGAACAGAGACATAGAATAGGCAGGACCCAAATCCATGGTGTGGGGATTAAGAATTGGGAGGGAATCTCAGTTGCTGAGTTACCCCTGAGGAGCAAGGGGTCGTAGACCCACACCGGTCTCCCCAGTCTGAGGCAGCAAGGTCAAGTAGAAGGATACCCACATCTGGTTGTAAAAACCAGTGGGGTTCATAATTGAGACAGAGGGTTGCTAAATTCCCAGGTGCTCCTCTTGAAGACCCATACATGGACTTGATAGCTTACAAACACTCTCTCTGGGCTCCAGCACAGGCATGGTAGCTTGTGCCAGGGATATATGAGGAGGAACTAAATTGACTGGCTTCAGGGTGAAGGCTGGAGAGTCATGGGCTGGGGAAGCTCTCTCTGGGGATGAAAGTGCTGGCAGGAGCCATTGTTCTTTTGTTGAGTGTTCCTCCCACCCAGCCTAAAGGTGCAGGCAAACACCCAATCTGCACTCTTCATTAACCTGGCTAACACCATTCATCTCAACTTAGTGATTCTCTGAGACCTCATCCTGCCTGACCCAACTCATCTGCCAGACCCAAAACTCTCCCAGCAGTTTTGCCATATAAAAAAAATGGACTTCTGACTCATGCTGTGGGCTCTCCTAAAATCTCTCAGATGTTCACAAACCCTAAATAAGCAACAGCTAGCCTCAGCATGCCCTATACCTCCTATTGATCAACCTCAAGCCTGACAAGTGGCAACTCATCTGAACTTGCATTGTAACATCCATTAGGTGGCCACAAACCTGGAATAAGCTGTGGCCAGTACTGGGTTAAAATGGAGCTTCAACTACGTGGCAATAATCCTTTCACAAGTGGTGACTGGCATCAGCTCACATCATGGTGACTACCAAAGTGTCCCAAGCCTGGCACTAGTGGTAGCCAAGCTCAGTTGACAGCACAAACTCTCTCAAGTGCCTCCAAGTCCAGCACATTTGGCAACCAACTGCAGATCACTTTGAAGCTCCCACCAGGTGCCTCAAGCCAGGAACACATGGTGGCTGAACCTGGCCTGCACCAAAGCCCTGGCAAGAGGCTCCACAACCAACACACCCAGTGGCCAACTTCAGATCACATCAGACCACCACCCCAACAACTCTACAAATTAAACTCCCTAAGAGTGGATTCAGCTGGCACCAGAGACCCACTAAAGCATCTCTTATTCCTTGGGTTCAGTCCCTACACAATAGCTTGTCCATCGCAGTCACATCTCACTCTTCCAGTCAGCCTGCCTGAGGGTCAGTCCCACTCACTGATGTACCCATAGCAATCAAAGCTCAACTACAATAGTAGGGTACACACACACACACACACACACACACACACACACACACACAGGACACCCCTAGAACACCTGGCTGAGGTTACTAAGGACTGTACTACTGGCTCTCACAAGACACCCACTACATAAGGCCACTTTGCTAAGACTGGAGATGTAGCAAATGTACCTTCTATGCAGACAAATACAGAGTCAACCAAAATAAGGAGATAAAAAACATGTCCCAAATGAAAGAACAGGACAAAACCCCAGAGAAAGAATTAAACAAAATGTAGACAAACTACCACATACAGAGCTCAAAATATTGGTTATAAGAATGCTCAATGAACTTAAAGAAAGAATATACGAACTCAATGAGAACCTCAACAAAGAGATTTAAAAAGTCAGAAATAAAGAAAACAATAATTAAAATGAAGAATACAGCAAGTTAGATGAAGTAGAGAATTGAATCAGCAATCTGGAAGACAAGGTAGTAGAAAACCCCCACTTGGAATAACAAAATAAAATAAATAATTTTAAAAATGAGTATAGTTTAAGGGATCTCTGGGACAACATCAAATGTACCATTTCTATCATAGAAATACCAGAAGGATAAGAGAGAAATCAAAGGGTAGAAAACCAATTTGAAGAAATAATTACTAAAATCTTCCCTAACCTAGAAAAGGAAGTAAACACATAAGTCCAAGAAGTGCAGAGAGTTCCAAACAAGGTGAATCCAAAGAGGCCCACACCAAGACACATCATAATAAAAATGTCGAAGGTTAACAACAAGGAAATAATCTTAAAAATAGCAAGAGAAAAGCAGTTAATTATATACAAGGAAGTTTCTATTAGATTGTCAGATGATTTCTCAACAGAAACTTTGTAGGCCAGAAACAAGTGACATGAAATAGTCAAAGTGATGAAAACTAAGAACCTAAAACCAAGATTGTTCTACCATAAAAGGCTATCATTTAAATTGAAGTAGAGATAAAAAATTTCCCAAATAAGAAAAAAGTAAAAGAGTACATCACCACTAAAACAGTAGAAGAAATATTAAAAGAAAGGAACTTAAGTAAAAAAGAAAAGATAAAGTATATAAAGAAAGAAATGTAGAAAAGGAAAAAATGCTCACCAAAAAAGACAAATACTCAGTAAAACCAATTGATCAACCAACTATAAATATAGTTCAAATGTAAAAGGCAAAAGGAAAATCATGTGTAATTACAACAATAAATCAAGGGATACACATAAACACTAGCAAGGAAAAAATAATGACTAAACATAAACTTGGAAGGGGACAGTAAAAATTGTAATGATTTTAAAATGTGTTCAAACTTAAGTGACCATCAACTTAAAATAGACTGCTATAAACATAACTTGGTACATATGAAGCATATGGTAACCATAAACCAAAAATCTACAAGAGATATGCAATAAATAAAGAGAATGAAATCCAAATACAACATTATAGAAAGTCATCAACACACAAGAGAAGAGAGCAAGGGAACAAGAAAGGAATGTAGAACTATGAAACAATTAGAAAACAATTAATAAAATGTTAATAGCTACATATCTGTCAATAATTATTTTAAATGTAAATTGACTAAATGCTCCAATGAAAAGACATAGCGTGGATGACTTGATAAAAAACAATGATGATACATATGCTGTCTATAAGAGACCTACTTCAGATCAAAAGACACACACAGAATGAGAGTAGGGAGTGAAAAAAAGACATTTCTTGGAAATAAAAATAATAAATAAGCTGGAGTAGCAATATATACATCTGACAACCTATACATCAAAACAAGGGCTGTAAGAAGAGACAAGGAAGGGCATGTTGCAATAAGAAAGGGACCTATCCAATAAGAAGATATAACTCTTGCATTCATCTATGCACCAAACCTCTATGCCTCCAATGAGCACCTAAATATATAAAGCAAATATTGACAGACATAAAGGAAAAGATTGACAGCTATACAGTCATACTAGGGACTTTAATACCTCACAGACAGATCATCCAGACAGAAAAACAAGAAAACAATGGCCTTAAATGACATATTAGACCAGATGGACTTAATTAATATTTTAAGGAAATTTTACCCAAAACAACAGAATGAATATATGAGGGCTGTCTGGAAAGTAACCAGTCACGTAATATGAAAATACAGGCATTTATGGTTGGATTTTTTCAGGACAGCCCTCGTAAATTCTTTTCAAGTGCACATGGAACATTTTCTAGGAAAGAACATGTGTTAGGCCACAAAACAAGTCTCAAGAAATTTAACAGACTGAAATCATATCAAGCATCTTCTTCAATCACAATGGTATAAAACTAGAAATAAATTGCAAGGAAAAAAACTGAAAAACAAAACATGTGGAAGCAAAACGATATGTTACTAAATAATGAATTGGTTAATTATGAGATCAAGGAAGATATCCAAAGATACCTTGAGAAAAATGAAAATGATAATACAATGACCCCAAATTTATGAGACACAGTTAAAGCAGTTCTAAAAGAGAAATTTGTAGCAATATAGGTTGATCTCAAGAAACATCTCAAATAAGTAATGCAACCTGCACCCAAAGGAACTAAAAAACTAAGAACAAATCCCAAATGAGTAGAAAGAAGTCACCAATAAAGATCAGAATGAAAATAAATGAAGTAGAGTCTAAAAGATCATTTGAAGAGATTAAACCAAGACCTGATTCTTTGAAAAAAATAAGCAAAATTGATAAACCTTTAGCCAAACTCATTAAGAAATAAAACCAGAACTGAAAGAGGAGAAGGGGCAACAGACATCACAAAAATGCAATGGATCATAAAGAAATACTATGAACAATTATATGCCAACAAATTAGACAACCTAGAAAAAAATGGTTAAATTTGTAGAAAAATGCAATCTTCCAAAGCTAAGTCAGGAACAAACAGAAGATCTGCACAGATTAATAACTACTAATGAAAACAAATCAATAATAAAAAAAATACCCAACAAACAAAAGCCCTGGACCAGATGGCTTCACAGATGAAATTTAGTAAACATTGAATAAAGAATTAATACCTATTCTCAAACTATTGCAAAAATTTAAAGAGAGGAGGAAGGCTCCCAACCTCATTTTATGAAGCTAGCATTACCTGGATACCAAAACCAGACAAAGACACTACAAAAAAAGAAAATTATAGACCAATATCCTTGATGAACAGAGATGCAAATAAAATACTAAGAAATTAAATTCAGCAATACAAGAGAAAAGATTATGTACTATGATCAAGTTGAAATTTTTCCTGGGATACAAGGTTGGTTCAATATCCTCAATCAATGTGATACAGCACTTTAACAAAATAAAGAATAAAAATCATATGATCATTTCAGCAGATGCAGAAAAAAAAAGCATTTGACAAAAATCCAATATTCATTTATGGTAAAAAAATCTCAGCAAAGTGGAAATAGCACATACCTGAACATAATAAAGGCCATATATGACAAACAAGCAGCTAACAGAATATTCAATGGTGAAAAGCTAACATTATACTCAACAGTGAAAAGCTGAAAGCTTTTTCTTTAAGATCAGGAATAAGATAAGATGTCTGTTTTCACCATTTTTATTCAATATAGTATTGGAAGTCATAGCCACAGCAATTAGACAAGAAATAAAAGACATCTGACCTGGAAAGGAAGAAGTAAAACTAACTGTTTTTGGAGATGACATGATATTATATAGAGGTAACCCTAAAGATTCCACCAAAAATAACCTATTAAAACTAATAAATGAACTTAGTAAAGTAGCAGGATATAAGATTATTATAAAGATATTGATTGCATTTTTATACACCAAAAATGAACTAGCAGAAAGAGAATATAAGAAAACAATCTCATTTACATTTGCATCAAAAAGAATAAAATACCTAGGAATAAATGTAATCAGGTAGTAAAAGACTTGTAGTTGGAAAACTATAAGGCATTAAAGAAATTGAGGAAGACATAAATAAATGGAAGGATATATAATGTACATGTATAGAATGGAATATTATCGTGCTCATAAACAGTAAGAATTAACATTCTCATACTACCCTACGCAATCTGCAAGATTCAATGCAATGCTTATCAAAATACCAATGATATTTTTTCAGAGAACTAGAATAAGTAATCTTAAATTTTATATGGTATCACAAAGACCCCAAATAGCCAAAGCAACCTTGAGAAAAAAAGAACAAAGTTGGATGTATCACACTACCTCACACCAAATTATACCACAAGGCTATAGTAATCAAAACAGCATGGTACTGGTATAAAAATAGATACATAGATCAATGGAACACAAAAAGAGAGCCCAGACCTATCCTCATATGGTCAATTAATCTATGACAAAGGACGCAAGAACATACAATGAGGCATCTTTTCAATAAATGGTGTTGGTAAAATTGGACAAATATATGTAAAAGAATGACCCTAGATCACTTTCTTATGCCATATATAAGAATAAACCCAAAATGAATTAAAGACATAAATGTAAGACCTGAAACCATAAAACTCCTGGAAGAAAATGTGGGCAATTAACTCTCTGACATGAATTTCAGCGATTTTTTTGAATATGTCTCTTCGCGCAAGGGAAACAAAAGAAAAAACAAACAAGTGGAACTATATCAAACTCAAAAGTTTTTGTTCAGTGAAGGAAAGCCTTGACAAAATCAAAAGACAAACTACTGAATGGGAGAAGATATTCACCAAAGGTCCATCCAATAAATGGTTCATATTAAGCAATAATAAGGAACTTATACAACTTAATAACAAACAAACAAAAAACCAAACAATGTAAATTAAAAAATGGTCAGAGGAACTCAATAAACATTTCTCTAAAGAAGACATACAGGTGACCAACAGACATATGAAAAGATGCTCAACATCATTAATCATCAGGAAAATGCAAATTAAAACCACAATGAGATTACCACACACCTGTCAGAATGGCTATCATCAATAAATCAATGAATCAGTGTTGGTGAGGATGTGGAAAAAAGGGACCCCTTTACACTGTTGGTAGGATTGTAAATTAGTGCAAACACTACGGAAAAGTATATGGAGAATTCACACAGAATTAAAAATAGAACTGCCATGTGATCCAGAAATTCCATGTCTGGGTATCTATCAGAAGAAAACAAAAACACAATATTGAAAAGATACACACACACACACACACACCCCTATATCTTTTTGCAGCATTACTAGTAATAGACAAGATGTGGAAGCAAACTAGATGTCCACCAACAGATGAGTGAATAAAGAAGCTGGGGTACAACAGACTATTACTCAGCCATAAAAAGAGTAAAATCTTGCCACTTGCAACAGCACGGATGGATCTGGAAGGTATTATGGTAAGTGAAATAAGTCAAACAGAGAAAGACCTAGACCTTATGATTTCAGTTACATTTGGAAACTAAAAAACAAAATAAATGAAAAAACAAAACAGAAACAAACTTATAGATACAGAGAACAAATTCATGTTTGCCAGATGGGAGAGGGGTTGGGGAAATGGGTGAAAAAAGATGAAGAGATTAGAAAGTACAAATTACCAGTTATTGTAATAACTACGTATGGTGTCAAATGGGTACCAGACTTATCGGGATGACAACATATATGTAAGTTATATGTTTAATCACTATGTTATACACCTTAAACTAATACAGTATTACATGCCAACTATAACTGAAAATATTAAAAAAATTATAACAACAGAGACAAGAGTCCAGGGTGTAGAAAACAAAAATATTGTGCGTGTGTTATTTAATATGAGAAATTCCCCATGTCTACCTTTTTTTTCTCAGACTTCTATACTATGTCTACAGAAGAAACAGTGCCATTATATTGGTCACTGGTTCAGAACATAGACTCTTTCTAGGAAGACAGCATTCCAACTTCACAAGGCATTGTTTCCAGATGGTGGGATAAATGAGTTTTACAAAGCTCTCAACCATTCTGTAAGGCCAGCTGCTATTGGGAAATGAAGTCTTCATAAGAACTGTGAATTTATGGGCATTAGCTCTAGGCCTTGAATCTTTATTTGTAAAATGAGAAGAATACATGTGGTATGGGATACAATGATGGCATATAAGGCATTTATAAGTATACTGATAATGGTGCTGGGAGAAGTGTGGTAGACAGAAAAAGCAAACACATTTAGAATTATCTTCCAATGAGAAAAAATTGAAATAGGTCCTTAGACCAATGAAGAAAGCATTCTGTTATACAGCTATCAGCCAGCCACCAGGTAAGTAACTTGTCACCCTGATAATAGGAACTCATGGTAGGTTGCTGCTGCTTGCAAAGTGTAAGTCATTGATGGCGGTAGCTGAGTCAGCCTTGGTGAAAACTCTGTTTTATAAAGTCCATGTAAATTATTGATCCTTGAGAAGAGAATGCTTTTCATCAAGGCCCTGTGCTACTAAGAGACCCAATAACATAACTTTTCTTTGAATTTGGAGGCAATGTATATTACCTCCAAATATACTATTATTATAAATATAATACTTTACCTTTGACCTAAAAGGCTGTCATTTTTTTATTGGGTCTAGAGCAAAAGAAGGAGTGCTACTTAGTCCAGAGTGGAGTACATGAAGTTCTGTCCCTTAGCACTTCCGCTACTCTGCCATGAAGCCATTGGCAATGATGAGAAATGAGGCTCTAGGATACCTACAGAACTTATTAACAAGTGTGAGCTTTTTGGTACCATTCACATTCTGACACCATTCTTAGAGTTTATCTCCTTATCTTTTCCTAAAAATCCATGAGCAATAGACTTAAAATTTGCATGAACTTTGATTTAGACCATCTCTCCTTCCACTGTCAGAGAAAAACAAAATATTTCACTTGATTTATTTTTCTTTACACTGGCCAAATATTATTTGTCGTCACATTTTAATGGAGCTTTAATGCATCCACAGGCCATTTCCAGCTCATGCCAGATTATCATGAAAATATATTTGTAAAATAATTCAAATTAATTATTCCTTCTCAGTCATCTCATCATGGAAATGCCCCGATGAAACCATAAGTAGTGTTGAATGAGGGCTGGCAAAGGAGCAGATACAGGAAGGCAAGAAGTATAAGCAATTGGTTCATGCAATTTCTACAGGACCAATTCAGATCTCATCCTTTTTTTTTCTCGCTTCTACTTTTGATGAAGTACTGATGGGAATGTCTGAATTCACGTCAATGCCGATTATAAAGCATCCAGTTCATGTTAGGCACCTCGGATAGCATGGTAACTTAATGTTCAATATTTACCAAATTAAAACTTTTCAAAAATAAATAGTTACCAAAGAACTTAAAACTGTGCTCTGAAATCCTAGGGCCCTGCATGATAGTTCTGCTATTGCTTCATGCCATATGCTGGTCTTTTAATCTGCTAAAAATACTCTAGGAACCACTGAAATCACTGTTGTCAGGTGAGTGGCAGAACTGCATTCATTGCCGCTGGAACCAACTGAAACACTTTATCCATCTATGGATCCAATCAACACTGGCTTTCAGGCCAGAAGTACAAATTTTATATTTACTCGGATACCTCAACATCATATACTTTGTTTCCAAAATGCAAAGGAACTGATGGCTATGCTTCTTTCTTAGTAGCATTAAGTATAGTAGTGACTTCTTAACTTTAAAGAGGGCATCTTTTCATGCTCCAGGGATACAGACTAGTGGCTGGCAACCTATAGTCTATAGGTCAGGGATGTCCACACTTTTGGCTTCCCTGGACCATTTGGGAAGAAGTGTCTTGGACCATATATACAATACACTAACACTAATTATAGCTTCTGAGGGGGAAAAAAGTCACAAAAATATCTCAGAATGTTTTAAGAATTTGCATTAGGCTGCATTCAAAGCCATCCTGGGCTGCAGGTTGGATATGCCTGCTATAGGTTCAATCTAGCCTGCCACCTATTTTTCTTTAAACAGCCTGTGATCACTGCTTGAAGGGCTAGCACTGTTTGCTATGTGTCCCTTGGCTATCCAGGAAGTCATAGATAGTATATGGTTGAATGTGTTTTTATTCATTCTGCCAATCTCTATTTTTTTATTAGAAAGTTTAATCCACTTACATTTAAAGCAGTTACTGATATGAAGGGACATTCCTGTCATTGTACAATTTCTTTATATATCTTATAGTTTTGCCTCGCATTTCCTGCATTAGTATCTTTTGTGTTTAGTTGTTCGTTGTAGCAAAATGTTTAAATTCCTTTCTCATTTCCCTTTGTGTATATTCTGTAGCTATTTTCTTAGTGGTTACTATGGGGATTTCATTTAACATCCTAAAGTTATAACATTTAATTTGAATTTATACCAGCTTAACTTCAAAAGACAACACCTTTGCTTCTTCACAAATCCGTTCCCACATTTTTTGATTGTTGATGTCACAACATTACATCTTTATAAATTGTGTACCTCCTTATGTAAACTAGTAATTTTTATTAATCACTTTTTAAAACAAGAACTCTACTGTTATGATAAAAAGTCTATACCCCCAGTGAGCTGATAGCCTGATGGAATTGTCATTATTTTGAGCCAGGAAAATAAAATTCATACATTCAGAATTGCAGACTATTATTACAAACCCGTTATGCTTAATTGAGGACAATTTTGTATCCTAAGAGACTTTTGGTAAAGCCTGGACATATTCTTGGTTGTTGCATTAGAGGGTGTTACTAGTCTCTAGTGGGGAAGAAACCAAGGCTATGGATGAACATCCTAAATGCACAGGAGAGCACTTCTTCCCTAACAACAAAGAATTATCCAGCCCTACAATCAATAGAGCTGCAGCTGAGAATCCTTGATCTTAAGGTTGGAATTGGCTGCCTTCACTCCCATTATCAATGTTTTACTGATTGGTTTTTAATTATCAAAGTATATCTGAGGAAGACTGGTTTTTAATTATCGAAGTATATCTGAGGAAGTTTGATTTTTGATTCTTAGTGAAAAATGCAAATGAAGACATTTTCCTAATTTATACTATATGTAAGTCCTTTAGCAAAATTCTCTTCAGTATATTTGAATAGAACTTAGTTTAAATATATCTATTCCACCATAACTATGTACTTTTATTTCAGGTGAGACATACATATTTTAAACTCATAAGGGCAGATCACTAAATAACATAAAATTTAGCTTTTTATTGGAGCAAAATTTCTCTTATAAAGCTAAAAGCATTCATCTAATTCATTCCTTTTAAAGTGTAGAATTTTGCATTGTTTATTTTCTTACAACCATTTGGAACATCTACCTAGTATGTTATTTTACTCAAGTGAAGGAAATAATTATATCACTGTTACTGTTAGTCCATCTTCTGTAAGGTGTTTATGAACACTTTAATCACCTTTGCACTTAGACTAGTATCATCATCTCCATCTTCTGATTCTCTGACTTAATTTAAACTCATAATCTGTTTAATATTTTTGTGGATTTGCACAAGTCAGATATATAGGTTCATCAAACTGTTGGATTCAAGTTAAGTATTTCAAACTTGGTTTTAGACCAGGCTTAAAGTCCTCCTTCTTCACAAGATCTTTTAAATCTTATAATTTAAACAAAAATGGCATTATTTCAACCTAAAGAATTTAAGACTAACTTCTGTCAGATTCTTAAAAGATTTATTCCCTCAAACAAATAAAGACAGAGCTTAAAATGAAAAATACCCTGGTCTTTGGGAAAGCTTCCTGATGAAAATGTGTTAACGGATTAATGGTTGCTCCAGGCGAAGGTGTAACTCACATTCTGAGAGGAGCAGCTGTCTCAGGATGAATGTACTGGGAGTTACCTTCTGGTCTTTGATACCAGACAGAACACCTGATTGGCATCTAGCAAGAGCTGATCAGATCATGTTTTTGCTTTTTGTTGTTTGTTTCTTACTATACCCTAAAATATGGCTAGTTATATGAGACTGAAGAGACTGATCGTTATGCCCTTCACAGAGCAGTGGTATTTTGGCTGGTATTAATTTTGTTGTCAAAGATACAGCTGTTGTAGGAAATATTTTGAATTTTTAGTACCATCTGGCGTACTGAAGTAGTGCTCTGATCGCTGGCATCAATCCACTTTCTAAGTGGGTAATACTAGTGCTTTGAAAAAGGGGCTGTCAAAATGGGAGTCATTAATCTGTTTTTATCCTTGTATGGCACTACAAATACTGCTCTACACCAAAACAAACATATTTTGTATGTGTACATGTTAACGATCCTTCAGCATAGTTAATCATTCCTATACATAACATTGGCATTAATAGTCCATGTCCAGAAACTTAAATATCATAATAAAATTGAAATGGTAGCCACCAGTTAGGGGAGAAAGCTGCGTCATGGTTGGACTATACCTTGTAAAGGGAGGTGATAAATTGGTACCCAGTTGAATTGGCTTTTCCCTCCATCACTCCTTAACTTATTCAGATATTCATGGAACGCACGTTGTTCTCCCAAAATAGGTATTGAGTGAGTTGGTATAAACTAAAAAAATTAATTATGACAATTTATTTCACTTCAAGGAGTTGGAATCTTTTTTTACAATGATATTTTCAGCACCTGAAAATTCCCCAGACATCAAAATATAGAAGAAATAAAATAGCCAGGTACCTGCCTAGGACACAGGTCTATACAGGGTACTAAAACATCACTGGGGTATAATATATACAATAAATTCTGCATGTACATACCAGAAATCCTTATACAGAGGAGTGTAAGTGGTAGAAAAGATGATTCATATGACAGTTTAGGTGTACACTGTAGGAAGAAGAACATTTAAGGGGCAGGCCTAAATAAAAGCTTCCTATTAAAGTGATTTTTAAAATAAATGGATTGGCTTTTGTTTACAGAGTGAGATATGATTTGGGGATCCAAGGCTGATTTTTTAGAGAGAACAGTTTGAATGATGATCATTTACTTCTATTCATTCTCCATGTAACATGTTCTTCTCGAAATAAAAGATGAAAACTTGACTAAAGAATATAATTTTGAACAAGCACAAAATGATGATCTTCCCAGGGCACTGAGAGAGATATAAATTGTAAAGTTATAGTTGCAAATCTCTATAAGTAAAGGACTATATGTGAGGCCTACAGTGCTATGGAATTTCAGAGGAAAGCTGACTTTTATTCAGTCAATCAAATGGGCTAAATCAAGGAAAATGCATTATGAAAGGATGTGCATTTTGGCTAAACCTCAAGTAAGAAACAGGATTTCGATCATTGATTTTAGTGAGACAAGATGCCCAGAAAGAAGGAAGATAAGAGCTAAGACTCAAACAGAAGAAAATTAAAGGTGTTTATGAACTAGCTGGAAGTCTAGTATTGTTGAACTATGAAGTCCTTACAGGAGAAAAATGGGAAATAAGGTTATAAAGGTCAAATGTAAACAGGACATGGAAGGACTTAAATGGTGAGTATGACCATTTATTGGGAAACTTGTAAAATTCATGAGACAGTATACAGCAACATGGCCCAAGTGAAAGAAAAGATGCCGGCAGGAAATAAGGGAATGGAAGTGGGTAACTAAGTGGCTACCACAAGTATATAAGGTTGTTGATGGTTAAAGAGTTGATGATTTGCACAAAAACACATAATAAATGAAGACACAGAGACAAATACCAGCAATATTTTGGACAGAAGAAGTAAGACTTAGATGTTGGAATTCTAGTGGGATGGGGAAATAAAAAAATAATAGAAAGTTTACAATAAAATGATCAGGAAAAGCTGTCATAAAAAAATACTGAGGATGGTATGAAGAGTAGAGTTTGGTACATATTAACTTGATTTTAATATGATTTATCATCATTCACTTCTTTGTAGCACACCATGATAGAGGAGGATCTGGTGAAATAATAATAACTACCATTTTTTGAGCTGCTACATTTCACCAGTTATAATGCAAGATGTTTTACAAATGCATCTCTCCTAAACACTAAAACAATCCTGGAATACGTGTTCACCCACCCCCATTATAAAATGATGAAACTGAAATTCTGATCAAGGTGAGGTAACTAAAAGGAGAAAATGTGAAATTTGAATTTATGTCAGTCTGACTTGACTAAATACAAGAATTGAAATGTGATGAAAAGAAGATGGTCTTGGTAGACTAACCGTGGAGCAATTGCCTTTATACAGGGTATTTTACCTATGCTAGAAAAGGCAATAATACCAGAAATAACCAACTAAGCAATTCTCCCAAAAGACAAATTTGTTCTACTTGGTTAAAATGGGCATGACAATTAGTCTTCTGATGGATGGCCAGTAAATTGTTAAAGTTTTCCAGTAACTGTAGGACACACCTGATTTCTGAAACATGAAATCCTGGACTACTAGGCACCTTAGAATTGAAGCTATATGGTATCGAACTATGTTTTTTGAAACTATATGAGGTCGACTATTGTTTTCAGACTGATATTGTCTGTCACCAGAAGGAACTTCCTTTTATTCCTGATTAGATTTTTAGATATTTTTTCTATTTTTGTTTTTAAATAGGAAGAGATGTTAAATTGGATTAAGTAATTGTATTACAGTTTTTAGATAAACATGTGCTTATTATTTCCTTCTTTTACTTCTCCTACTCCGCCACCTTTTACAGTCAGTGATGGCTTCCCAGTTTTACCTTTTGCTACCTCCATCATCTCCTAACGCTCATCAATTGTCCCAGTCTCCAGTGCTGTCCTCTTCCCCAACCTACCACTGGTCTTGAATACATTCTTGCTGTTTTACAAATCACTCTTTATATGACAGCTCTTGTGATGATTTAAAAGTTTAAATTCCTACCTTGCTTAAAACCCTTCAATATATTCTCACTAAATTTTAAATAAAGACCCAAATCCATAATATGACCCAAATTAAAGCCTGTGTGACCTGGGCTCTGTCAGTCCTTTCAGAATCAGGCACAGACAGTGGATACATCAGAGTCACACTGCCTTTTATGACTGTCTTGCCTATTCGGGATCATGAAGGTTGTGCGTATAAGTGGACTGCAAAAGTAATACAATTACTATCCATTTTACTACCCATTTTGACATATTGTTTTCTCTTTACTTCTTAGGATTAATGCAAGTTTTTGTATTTAATGCATACATTTCATGAACATTTTAACTGGACACCAAGGGAAAGTTAGGTTTGGGAAGTGGAGTCTGATTCTCCATATTAAACTAGAAATCCTTATTGTTTCAAAGATTTGTAGCAGCTTTAGGTCTTTGGTGATCATGTATTAAGTAATACTCAAAGAAAAGTGCCTCAAGTGATCGTTCCATTCAAAAGAAGTTAACTTTCTTCTCTCACGTACCTCTCTTTGAGGTTTATTTGAGAGTTGGATTCAGACTGTCAGGGTCCACAGAGTGGAGGAAATTATATTCCAGAAACAAGCCAACATAAAGTCTTTAGGTCTTAGCTCAGCTAAGACCTAACTGTGTTTCTATATACATCAAACTTTATAGCTGAGTTGTATAAACAAGGTATTATATACTCAAGTTATTATACTTTATTATACAGCTTACATCTACCTTGAATCCAGAACATGAAAGCATCTCACTGTTTTTATGTGGAAATATTTACAATCTGTACAACCAAAGACATTTACTTTGTTCTATGTTCAAACTATTTTCTGAGGTTTAAACTCACCAGAACATACAGATAACCTATATTAGAAAAACATAACTGAGAAACCAAAGGAAAGGCAGCAGGAGAATGGGCCTAGAACAGCTAACCAAACTTTAAACTCATTTTGAAGAGAAATGCAACACTGGATTGAAAGTTGCCAAAAGGAGGCCAGCAAAACATTGAATTAATTAATTAGGTACCATTATCGCAAGAAATCCACCCTCAAGCTTTAGGAGTTCAACAGAGCTTCTCCTTGCAACACCTCTTTTGATAATACACAATTTCCCAAACTCCCTCCTTCTCCTCCTAAATATGTTCTGTGTCCATTTATTCTAAATGGCTGTCAACTAACCTGATAAACTTGACAATACAAATATTTTAGTGGGTTCTAATAGGTTAATGTCGTTTCTCTCATTAGGACTGAACTGCCATAACTCAAAGAGGGTACTCTAATGATGCTTATTGTAGAGACCACAGCAGGCCAGAAGGGTGACTGAGGCCTTCAATCTTCATTGGTGCCCCGTAAATCTCATATAACCAATTGCTTAGCAGGCTATGGAAAGTCACCCAGAACTCTTTGTTCAAAATCTCTGCCATATATTAGTTATGTGCTCTTGGGTGAGTAATGTACTGGAGATAGTAGTGTTCCAGAGGATATGCTAGCTAAAATATTTCCCTACTCACATCCAAGACAATTGACTACTACTAACATTGCATGATTTAGGGGAACCTATGAAAATTTCCCTTCCCGTCAGTACCATTTACACCATCCCACCCTACCCTTCTTCCTCAACTTGTTTGCAACTGAACCTCAAATTCGAGAATAGAAGTTTCATTAAATATATGCCTCTTTGCAATGAAAATTTAAATCCCAATTTTAAATTTGTGGGAAAGACAACATATAGATTACTAACAACAGAGTAGTTTTGTGAGAAAATTAGCTATCTAGAAGAGACTTTGGGATATGTCTGTTTTCCTCTCTGAAATGTTTCTTCTCAGTATAAACTCTGAGCCCAATATAAGAAGAAATGTCCTTAGATACTTGGAGTCACCAGAAATCCTTAGAGAACAAAGGTGTGTGTGTACATGCATACACACAAGAGCCTACATTAGTGGTTCCCAACCTTTTTCCACTTGTGTACCCCTTTTAGACCCACTTCTGTAAATTATACCCCTTGTTGTAAAAATGGCTGTTTTTAAATACTGACACTTTTATTCAGAGCCTATGTTAATGTAAAATAGTGGAAATAAGGTAATAAGTTAGGAAAGAAAAACTACTACACTAAAGGTACAAACCACAAAATTAATTTTATAATATTTCTAACAGTTAAATATTGATAATAATGATCAAGTATTTAATGAACTTTTAATTATTAGTAATAACATTTGTGTTATCTGAAAAGGAATTGTCATGCAGATCACTACCGGATTGAAACACTATTAGTGAGATCATTGAGCTCGCTTTGATGCACTTAGTTTCTTGAAATCAGGCTTAAAAGATGCAAGATACAGTCTTAAATCCAGACTTGCATTAAGCTTGTTGCAGTACTTATGTTTTATAAAGGTGTAGAAAAGAAAAAGCTCTCTCCACTAGTTCAGTATTAGTAAATGGCAAGAGAGAGGTATTTGAGTGCCTTCTCACTGAGCTGTTCGTATTCCTCACTGACATCTACCAAGAAGAAAATAAGATGCTTCCTTTTAAAATCAGAATTTACAGAAGAATCAATTGAAAGTTTGATCAACTGCTCTTTTTTATTGATTGATAGTTTAGCTTCTTTGAAGAATTCTTCATTGAAGTGATCTGCAACCCAGTTGTTTTCTTTCCCACATTGAGGAAGTACATATAAAAGGACACTTTAAGACCTTCCAAGTGACTTACGATATTCTCTTTCACATTATGGGATAGGTGCGAGTCATTCTCAGATAGGGAGTTGTGCAGAGTTTCAAAAACTTCAGGCTGACCTCTTTCAATACATGCTTTTTGAAAGTCCACTTTTTTAAATCATTGACTCAATATTGTATTATATTATTTAAATATATACTTGAGCTGTTCTGAATTTCCAAGTTGAGTTTATTTCTAGAAAAGTGTCTGATAAATATGCAAGACTTTAAAGCCACTCACTGTCCTGGAACTTTGGAGCAAGAAGGAAATGATGATCTTCAAAAAATACCTGGACGTCATGTCTAAGTTCAAACATCCATGTAAGTACTTTGCCATGAGATAGCTACCTTACCTCCGTGTGCAAAAGGAATGGGCTGTGACTACTGTTCATCTTTTCACACAGTGCTTTAAACAATCTGTAGTTCTGTGGTTGTGACTTAATAAAATTTACAACTTTTACAGCCTCATCAAGAACATCTTTCAGTTCACTAAGAGGAGGCTTGGATGCGAGACTTTGTCTATGAATGCAGTGACATTGAATATGAATTCATAGCAGTCACTATGAATATTAGTGACTCCATGGTACATGGGGAGCTACTTGTTTAAGTTGGCCCCAGAGGCCCATAAAACAACCTGACATAGGCTTGCCTTAGTCAGTGAATACACCAAACAATTTGACCAGCTACTGTCCTTTTCAATGAAATAACCATTGGTTGCATTAAAAATATCTTCACCTGTGGTATGCTCCGTCAGTGGGTAGCAAAGCAACAAGTTTTCCTCAACTTCATTTTCTACCAAGTACCTCACAATGGTGAGCAAAATAGATTAGTTAGCAACATCTACACTTTCATTGACCTGGATGGAAAAGAATTTACTTTCTCTAATTCTCTCTAAAGCTTTAACATCATCAGACATTTCCTGAATTCATCGAGACATTATATTGTTTGAAAAAGAAATCATATTAATTTCTTTCAGGAAGACATGTTCTTCCTGAAACATACAAAATAAGGTATCCTTAATATAAGGAGAAATGAAATACTCAGCTATGGTTTGGTTTTTTACCACATTTAGCTGTGCAGTAAGCAATATGGTATGAAGCCTCAAATGCATTCTCATTGTCTTTCTTTCCTGACATCACGTATGAAGTAACAGCTGGATGCTTTTCTAAGCTCTGAAAATAATGTATTTCTTTGTTTTTATACATAGGATGCTTAGTTTCTAAATGTTGCATGAGGAGAGGTTTCATGCCATCATTGGATTGTATTTCCCCACATACAATACACAAAGGATTAAGAAAGTCATCATCCCCTACAAATGAACCCATATTTATTACACTCTTCAGAGTATTTCTTTTTCTTCTGTGTAGTATCTGAGGCACACACCTTTTTACTATTTCCCGGTGTGGGTGTACTTGGCAAGGCGTTATAATTGACATCAAATTTTGGTTTTGTAACCATTCCTGCTTTCAACCACTGATCCATAACTGACATGCTTAAAAATCACTGACAGTAATAACTGAAACTATGCTAAACATTAACTTAAAAAGTACTTGAATATAATCATAATTAAAGACAATGCACTTACTTTTACTCAGTCAATAACTAAACTGATCAGTCTGGCTACAGATGTATTTATATGTTTGAGGAAGTTCTAGAAACATTGCAAATGGATTGTTCTGAAAGCGTACCATAATGATTGGTAGAAGAGGGGACTGGGGGAAGGGTGCATAGCCACGCCCTCAGCAATCATCATTCTCTAATGTGATCTAATTTTGAAGTGTCTCCATTAACAGTGATTCAAACTTAACATTTATTGTTCTATAACTAATGTTTTGCATTTTTTTAATTTAATTTTTTTTTAATCATTACTGATTATTTCACGTACCCTTGAATGGCCCAACACATAGACCTCGGGGTACACCTACCACTGCTTGGGAATCAATGGTCTATATATTTGAATTTTTGCTATCTACCAAATCAGTCTCTTCAATGCTACAGAAATAAAAGACACCTCTAGACAGTCCACATAGAAGATCCTTATACCAATATCATAAGAAGCCTCAGACAGGGCCTGGGGGCAGAGAAATAAATATAGGAGTTTAAGTGCAATTAGTTTCATGCAGATCATCAATCAGCTCAGGGGGGACAAGACAAGAAACAAACCTATGGTCCAAACATACTACTGAGTATCTAGACTATTTCCTAAAATGAACTTCCTGTGTATAAATAGCACAGAAATATGAATATACATACTTTTTTACTAATGTCAGTGTTTGTGGTTTCTGCTTTGAAATAAACTTGAAAATACAATGCACTCAGTTAAGATGATTTACCTATGGAAGCTTAATGAAGATTATGGCAATTGGGACCATACCTTCAAATTCTTTTTAGGGACAAAATAATATTTAAAAAAGATGTTTTTTATTAACAATCCCTTGTATTTTTATGTTTTACACATATACATTAATTTGTGAAGGATTTGTCTAAGAAAAACAGCAATAGTTAACTAACAACCTGGTTACTATTCTTAACCACAATAAGCTAATTTTATTTAACATACACATTGTTAGTTTAATCATGATAATGTATGACTACAATGGTTTCTTGGGTTTTATTAGAAAATTTAGAAAATGGTTAGATGGCACAAGAGAATTTTAAAAGCTATAATTTCACCATACAGAAATCAATGTTTGCATTTTGATGTATTTCGTTCTAGAATTTTTCTGGTGGGTTTGAGTGTACAGTTGGTCTTTTGACTTAGCTGTTTATTTTTTGATTTGCAATTACCTTGATTTGAACAAATACATTTTTATTTTAATGTTTACTGGAAAGGTATTTGATGACATTTAATAATTGTTAATTTCAATAACATTATTACACATAACAAGTACATTTTAGAGCTAAAAAGTGAATGCTAGTAGTTGGAAAGGTATGCTATCTTGGATTTGCTTTAAAATAATCCAGAGTGGGATGAAATGATATAAGCTATGAGTTAAGTATTGAAGGTGAATGGTACATGGAGGTTTATTACATTATTATTTAATAAAAAGTTTAAAATATTTTAAGTTAAAGGCTATGAGGCTATAACTTGTGGTTTAATAAGTTATATATACATTCATAAACATGTTTAACTTCAATAATTATATAACTTAAACATTCTATATTTCCATATTTTTATATGTGTGACTTGAAAGCTGAAATAGATGTGTAATTTCACTCAAACAATTGTGTTTGGTTAATTTTTTTCTAAGGTTCTTTTCTTTATCCTGAAATTAGGTTATTTATTATGTTAATATGTCATTGTTCTTTCTTCATACATGTGTTTACACATTATTGACGTGTCTCTCCAGTCTCCCCCTTAAGATTTTTCTATACATTTTACCTCCCACCCTTTTTAAAAAATTTTGTTTCTCTTCGCTAATTCTTGATCCCTTTGTTGTTTTGGTAATGGCAATGGTTGTTGACCATTCTCTGATATTTCATGTTTAGAATATCTCTTTAAGGAGCATATTTTTAAAAATAAATTATTATCTTTTTACTTAATTGTAGAGTAAAACTGGTAACTGTTTTCTTTCATAAATTCTATGCTTAAAATAATTTTCATCTTGAGTTTTTCTCACTAGTATGTATGTGTGGATGGGTACACACATATACACACATGTACAAACAATATCTGAACCATTTTTATTTTCTTTCAAACTCTGCAGAAATTTTGTAGTTATATAAACTGCTTTTAGTTCTACTAGTAATAAAATTTAAGTGCTATAAAAACATTCTTTAATCTTGTTTCTATACATTTGAAAGCCAGGAATGAAAAAGTTTAGCTTAACTGTACCCTATATAAGGTGAAAAATTCAACACACCTTTACTTTCCTGTCCACACCCTGCCCATTTACTATTATCTTTTGATGTAACAAAGGGTTTGGTTTCAAAACATTGCTATTAAATTGTTTCTACAGGAAAGCTTCTCTTCAGGTTGTTCTGATTTATAATTCATTTCTGTAGAAAGCATAATAAATGTGTCTAGATAACATGTTTTATTGATTTTAATGTTCATCTGTAATTTTACATTATGACATATCTCTTTTATATGAAACATTAGATGTATATATTGTAAAGCATTACCAGACACAAAACTCCATTACCACTTTATATTGTTTATTTCTAAATCTATAGTACTAACAGAATTTATTTTCCGCCAATGATCCTATGAGAAACTGTAAGAGGAAGGCATACTTCCTTACTATGAGGCCAGAAATACCCAAATGCCAAAATGACTTGAAGGCATTACAAGAGAGCTACAGACCAATACACTTCGTGAACTAAAATGAGAAATTCTTTAAAAATTTAACAAATAGAATCCAGAAATAAGTTTTATCAGATGACATATTATTACTAAGTGGGGTTCATCTCAAGGATATAAGGTAGCTGTATCTTTTGATCACCAATCAGTGCAACTTACAATATTAACAAATTAAAGAAGAAAAAACATAGCTCTCAGCAGATGCAGAAAAACCATTTGGCAAAATTCAGCACTCATTCCTGATAAAAATTCTTAGTAAACTAGGAATACAAGGGGACTTCCTCAATCTGATAAAGGCCATTAACATAAACCTACAGCATCATACTTAAAGGTTTCTTTCTATAATCAGTAACAAATCAAGAAAGTTGGCTCTCATCCCTTATATTCCATGTTATACTGGAAGTCCTAGTTTTACTTCCACTTTCCTAATCTATTTTTATCCTTTGGCAATATAATCATCTACCATAGTTTGCCATGTATAATGTGCTCCCGAGTATAATGTGCAGCCACATTTCTGGCCCAAACTTTCAGGAAAAATTTTTTTTAATTTTTAAATTATTGATTTCTAGAGTTATACTTTTAACTCATAAGTATAAATAAAAGAATTTTTAAAACTCTATATAGATACAGAATTAGTACTATCCATGTAAAATGTGCATTCTTATTTTTCCCTTACAAATTTGGGCAAAAAAAGAGCATTATAGATGGCAAAATATACTATGTAGAAAATCCTAAGAAATTTACAAAAAACTACTAGAAATAGAGAATTTAGCAAGTTCATAGAATGTAAGATCAATATAAAACCCTTTTTACTTTTTAGGTACTTGCAAAAATTGGGAAGGGCTGGGGAAGAGCAGAGAGAGTGGAGAGAGAGGGGAGTAATTTAGTATTATTCTGAATACTTCAAACTCAAGTAACTTTAAATAGTACTATAAGAGAGGTAGGACTAGGAGAAAGGAATAAACCAATTTAATTATTAATATTTAATAAAGTCACCAAATATTTATTAAATAGGTACTATGAGTATGTATGTATAACAGTATATAAGACAATGAAGAGATATAATAATCAATCATAGCACTTACTTTCTTGTACCTTAAATTTTAGTTGAAAGACCCATGATCAAATAATTGTTTACCATGAAGGTGAATGCTAAAAGCATTTGGAAGTACGTTGTGAAAGTAATAACACAGTTGGGATATGACTTTAGCACATTCCCCATACTACTACGTAACCCAGTGAGCAATCTGTGGATTCGGTTAAAATGCTCTTGGCTGAGTCTATATACTGCCTATTGTTACTTAGAGCAATATGCCCCATTAAGCACTCAGTTTTGTTTTTGGTTTTTTGTTTTGTTTTGTTTTTTTGTTTTTTTTGTTTTTTGGTAAATATTTTATTTTCTCTGAAATTGTTTGTAAGTCCTGTTATTGAACATTTCACCCCTACCTCTCATTTAGAAGGACAAGATTAACAGGAGAGTGAAAATGGGAATAAGACACAAGGTAATTATTTTACGCTTGGATGTGAACATATCAATTTGCTTTGGTTTCTCATAGGCAGCAGTTGGCCGTTGTTATAATGTTCTGTGTAGTTGACATTACCACTCAGTTCCCTTCCTTGGGGACAATGTCATGCTGATTGCACCTGTGCTGCCTCAGACTCCTTCCTTTGGGCTCTGAGGCCTGAGTGCTCTCTGACCATTACTCCAGCTCTCCGTTTCTCTCCTTCCCTGAGCAGGTGTGCTATTTCATCCACAGAGAGCTGGCTGTTGAGTCTAACAACTTGTTTTCCTCCCAGAGAAAAGTCTAACTACTTTTCTCTTTATGAAATAACTTTCATAGATTGTTTCCCTTTTTATTATAAAATTTCTTGGAATGTCAAACGTATTGAGAAGCACAAGCTCTTTAACTCCCATCTGTCTCAGGGAATTAAGATTCCCAGCAGACTACAGACATCTTCCCTACTTGCTTTCTGCGTTGGCAAATTTTAACTTTCCTCAAGTAGTTGGGTGATGATTCAGTTAATTCTCATAGAAAGACTCTAATATTTTTAAAATCCATATTTGAGCCATAAAAAGTTTTCCATCTTCCTTAAAAAATGTAATTCAGAAAGACACTTTTGAAACTATCACTCTTTCCTCCTTTTCTTCAAGTGAAATTATGTCATGTAAATAGAGTTTTATATATCTCTGACTGTTGGCAACTAAGTTTACACACATACATTTATCTTACTTTCAATATGAAGAGCTTCATATCTTTTATTATAAATACAATCACAATCTTTTATTTTTTAATTTCTTTGCTTCTTACAAGTCATATTAGTAGGAAGTCCAGTATCCCACCCACTTCATAATTGTCTAAAAATTCCAGGGACTACTGTAGAGGGCTTGCTCCATTTTATTGTTTTTCACTACTAGTGGTTGTCTTATTCTCCCACACGTGCTGGCAGACGGTGCCTCTCTACAGCTGTGAAAATGACTGTTTGATTAGTAAATTGGTAAAGGGTGCCAAACACATGAACCCAAGGGTGCACCTTTATACACTCACTTTTTTAAAGTTCAAATTTCCAGCAGCTACTACCTCATAAACCTGGAATCACCACACATTTTTTCTTTCTGGCAACCACATGCGTTCCACTGAAGCCAATTCTCATATCCAGAATTAATTACCTTTCAAAGGGACACAGCCTTCAGCAATCCCAATGGGACTTCCTTGCACTTCAATATTGCTGGGATTTTTTCCTCATTGAGAAACACACACATTTAATTGCTGGTGAGAAAGCCTTTGATGGGATATCTTATTATATATAAATGGTAAAGTATTAGTGAAGTGTTTGAGGTCTGACAATTATGTTTATGAAATTATCCTAGAAAAAGTGCTATATACCTCATTGCTCAATATCACTAGTCACCTTTGAAGTACTCCCCTTGGGAAACAATGCACTAATGCAATCACCTCGTCCACCCTTTAAGGCAATTTTGGAACTGTCGTCGTATTAGCCTTGATGTCCTGAGTATCATCAAAGTGTCTCCCTTTCAATATTTCCTTTATCTTTGGGTTAAAAAGTCATTGGGGCCTGATCAGGTGAGTAGGGAGGGTGTACCAATACAGTCATTTGTTTACTGACTAAAAACTCCCTCACAGGCAGTGCTGTGTGAGCTGGTACACTGTCGTGATGCAAGAGCCATGAGTTGTTGGTG
Organism: Lyroderma lyra; assembly: GCA_004026885.1. Lineage (NCBI taxonomy): Eukaryota > Metazoa > Chordata > Mammalia > Chiroptera > Megadermatidae > Lyroderma > Lyroderma lyra. The sequence goes on along the minus strand of PVJL010000233.1, from coordinate 17,721 downwards.
AAAAGTTCAGGCCGTTTTCATCTTTTTCATGCAGCTTTTCAGCACTTCAAAATAGTAAACTTGGTTGGCTGTTTGTCCAATTGGTACAAATTCATAATGAACAAACTCTCTGATATAAAAAAAAAAAAGGTTAGAAACACTATTTTGATTCTTGATTTAGACTGACGGAACTATTCTGGTCGTGGAGAACTGGCTGACTTCCATTACACACTTTGATGCTTTGTTTCAGAGTCATATTGCTACACCCATGTTTCATCACTAGTGGTAACATGGCCCAAAACATTGTCTTGCCTCTCCAAAAGGTCTTGGCAAACTTCCATTGTCCTTTGCTTTTGTTCATCGGTGAGCTCCTTTGGGACCCTTTTTTGCACACACCTTTCTTATGCCAAGATTTTCAGTGATGATTTTCTTAACTGTTTCTTTATGAATGTTTACTTGGTGTGCTCTACTCCTCACAGTCAGCCAATGATTTTGACACACAATTCTACAAATTTTCACAATGTTTTCACCAGTTCTGCTTGTTACTGGCCACTCTGACCTCTATTCATCAGTGATGCTTCCTCTCCCCTCAGAAAAAACATTTAATCCATTTGTACACAGCTGTTTTCTTCATGGCATTATCCACATAAACTTAGACGAACATATCCCTGATTTTACTTCCACTTTTCCCAAGTTTAACAAGAAATTTAATGTTTGTTCATTGTTCTAATTTAAGCTCTGACATTCTTGTGATGGCACACAAAAACACACAACCACAACGATGAATGCCACTCAGCAAGAAATCTCCACATGTTGACATGAACATGGCTGTGAGACACAGATATACCAAGGTTATGAAACCTTACTGAGTCATTAGGTTGTACAGTCCAACATAAGCACATGGTGACAAGTTCACAAATTGTCAGACCTCATATATTTGTGTATATGTACATACATATGTATAATATTGTGTGTATATAATCTACGTTGTGTGTGTTGGTTTAAGCTCCTTAAGTGACTAAAATACCCATTAAAATAATTATGTTACCAGCCAGTGGATACAAAGATTAATGAAGTATAATCTCTCCAAGAAATAACGGAATCAAACAAATAAGCAAACCTAATACTATGTGTTAAGTACTGTTGCAGAGTTATGCATAGAATATAGGTATCTGGGACAATACTCAAGTATAAATTTTACACTGGAAGAGCAAATTCAATTGAATCATGTAATTATAGCAGATTTTAGTCCATAATTAGGCCATGAATCCATCACTCAATTCTCTTCTTTTGTCTTGAATTTCTGACATAGAGTTGTTTTGTGTTTATTTTAAAATTTTATTTCTAACAACACACATTACACTCCAGATGTAGAGAAAATCTTGCAGCATAATTTCAATAAATATATATTTTATAAAGCTTGAATGAATGGACAAATTGCATTTTTGGTAATGGTGGTCAGAAAATCTGTGTGTCTTTGTACAAGCTTTTTGATCTAAGTATGTTCAATTTAATTAAAACTTGTGGCACAATCAATTTGTTATACTCAACAAGATCATTTGTCAATACATGGGCTGACCCCTCCACTTAAAAATATGAAGTGTTCTGTGGACCTCTAGTAACAAGCATTGAGGAGTAAGCTTATCTCATGTTTTCACATTACATCCATAATTCTGTATAACACACTTACAGTGGCAACTACAGCAGAAGATCCAAAGAGTGTCAACCCTGTCCACACACTGACATGCAAACTGTTCAACAAATTTTGGCTATTATTGGCCTATTATGATAGATAAAATTTTGATAAAAATTAAAAACATTGATACATTTTAATGTTCTGAGTAACAAGAAAATTATCATTGCTTTTATTTATTTTTTTATTCTCACTTATTTTTCAATTACATTTGACATACAATATTATATTGGTTTCAGGTGTACAACATAGTGATGAGACATTTATGTAACTTACAAAACCCTCACTCCAATACATCTGGTTCCCATCTGACACCATATATGTTAATAGTTATTACAGTGTTACTGTGTGCCCTATGCTGCACTTCACATCCTTGTGACTATTCTGTGACTATGCATTTGTACTTCTTGGTTTCTTTCCCTTTTTATCCACTCCTCCCACCCTCCTATCACCCCAACAAATCTAGTATTCTTCTGATGCCACCTATAGTTAGTTATTCCAACATTATTGACTATATTCTCATGTTATACCCTATATCCCCATAACTATTACTTTATAAACACCAAAGTTCCCAATCCCTTCTCCTTATTTCACCCCCTCCCCCAACCCTCCTCCCATCTGTAACAAACCAAATATTTCCTATAACTGTGAATCTGTCCCTGTTCTACTTGTTTGTTTTCTTCTTTGGATTTCACCTGTAAGCAAAGTCAACTTGCATCTGTCTTCCTCTGTTTGACACTCTACTCAGTGCAGTACCCTCCATGTCTTCTGATTAGTACTTTTAATCCATTTAATCCATTTTCTTCCCCTTCTTAAAGTAGTCCCTCTAACATTTCCTGTAATATTGTTTTGATGGTAATGAACTCTTTTAACTTTTTTTGGTATGGGAAGTTCTTAGTTCCTTTAATTTTTGAGTGATAGCCTTGCTGAGTAAAATAATCTTGGTTATAGGTCCTTGCTTTTCCTCATGTTGAATATTTTTTGCCATACCCTTCTGGCCTGCAAAGTTTGAGAAATCAGCTGACAGTCTTATGGGAGCTCCCTTATAAGTTACTAGTTGCTTTTCTCTTCCCGCTTTTAGGATTCATTCTTTGTCTTCAACCTTTGCCATTTTATTAATAAGGTGTCTTGGAATGGGACTCTTTGGTTTCATCTTGTTTGGGACTCTCTGTGCTTCATGGGTTTGTATGTCTATTTTCTTTGACAGGTGAAGTAAGTTTTCAGTCATTACTTCTTCAACTAGGTTCTCAATTCTTTGCTTTCTCTCTTCTTCTGTTACCCCTATGATGTGACTGTGGTTATGTTTGATATTGTCCCAGAGACTCCTTAAACTATCCTGATTTTTTTTAATTCTTTTTCCTTTTTGCTGTTCTGATTGGATGTTTTCTGCTACCTTGTCTTCCAATTTGCTAATTTGATCCTCTGCTCCATCTAGTCCACTGGTGATTTCTTCTATTGCATTCTGAATTTCAGTTATTGCATTCTTCATTTCTGACTGGTCCTTTTTTTATGGTATCTATGTCCTTCTTTGTGTTTGCTATCTCTTTGTTGAAATTTTCACTAAGTTCCTAGAGTATCTTTATAACCATTGTTTTGAGCTCTGTATCTGATAGGTTGCTTGCCTCCACTTTGTTTAATTCTTCTTGTGAAATTTTCTGTTCTTTTATTTAAGATGTATTTCTTTGTGTCTTAATTTTGGATGCCTGTGTTTGTTTCTATGTATTGGGTAGATCTGCTATGTCTCCCAGTATTGCTGGATAGCCTTATGTAGGTGCCCCGGAGGGCCCTGGCACCATCTCTCTTGTCACTTTAACTTGGGTGCTCCTGTAAATTTTGGTTTAGTGCCAATGCTGTGTCTGGAGCTACTCAGCAAGTCTCAGAACACACCAATGCCAGTCACTGTTCACCTGGGGCCTGTGAACTTAAATAGTTTTCCAAGATCGCAATGTGGGTAGGGCTGGCTGCTCACCAGAGGAAGTGCCTCTGACATTAGTGGAGTTGAGTGAGATGGGGTTCCAGTGAGTCTGCAGGGTGGAGCTAGCAGAGCTTGCCAGACCAATCAGGGTTCCATCTGGTCATGTGGGGGTGAGCACAACACAGAAAAGATGGCACTCACCAATGGGCTGCATGGGAGAAAGATCTACCCAGGAAAAATTGTGGGTGTCCTCCAGCTCTTGTCCCAATACTACATGCTTCAGTCTGTGCCTCATATGCCTCTAACACCCCCTGAGTCATCATTACTTTGCCAGAGTTCAAGTGAGTTCCCACAAGTGACTGAGTCTATGCAGGCACTTTACGGGAATGTCTGTGTTTCCTGCAGCCTTCTGTCTTAATAGGACAGTTAGGGAGTCTTTAATAGGGAGTCCCCACTGTTTTTCACAGTCAGATGTTGTAGAGCTCCTCTTCCCAGCTCTAGTGCTCCAGGCTGGGGAGCCTGGTATAGACTAGGGTCCCTTTCTCCTCTGGGGGTAACCTCTGAGGCTGAGATACCTCTCCAGGTTCGCTACTGTCACCAGAGGTTTGGCTCTTTTCACATCTACACTCTTCCTACCAGCCTCTTCTTTGTGTTCGTAATTATAATATTTCTGTTTAACTAGACTTCAGATGGTGGTCCAGGTTGGATGTTTGATAATTCAGTTTTAATTTTAATATGTTCATGGAACGAAGCAGGCACAGTGTACACCTACTCTGCCATCTTGAATCCTCATATTGTTGCTTTTAAATGTTTTATTTTATTGTGAATATTTAAATCAAAAAGGGAGAAGAAAATAATAGTAGAAGAAAACAATTTATAATTTATTAGTTCATAAAGGTTTTAATCTATTTTTTCTAACTAAAAGTTACTGGCCTTGGCTGTTAGGTTGTTCTAGGGGACTTCACTTCATCAGAGACTGAGCAAGACCAGAAATACTGTGGCAGCTGTTAAGTTCCACCCTACTTGTGTGCACCTATGAGTGAGTGTGTCTGCAATCACTATATAAATAGGTCTGCACATACAAATGCTTGAATCTACATGTTAATTTAGCAGAACTTGAATATAATTTTAAATGGAATAAATAACTTAATGAACTTCAGTGATTATATGATGCTATCTGAAGTGGGATTAGGGAGGAGTTTGGGGAAAGATTTATTTATTTATTTATTTATTTAAAATTCATTTTTATTGTTAGACTTATTGGGTATTTAGGGAATGATTTAGACTAATTTTGACCTCTACAATTCTTACCCTAATATCTTGAGTTTAATAACAATTTTCAAACTATGAGAAAAAAGATGTCATATTTTGTCTATAGTGTTACCACTTGAAAACTTTAATTTGATGTGTACCTATTTTGCAAGGAGAAACATTGCTGGGGGAGCAAAAAATGTTCCGGTCACAAGCACTAATAAAACTATTAAGTTAGAATGGACATGTGCAGGCAGTCTCGGGTACCTGTGTATGCACCTAGTTAGAAGATAATTTTTGACAAGCTGGCAAGGTGAGCATTGGGCAACATGTTTATAGGACTTGTAATAGAGTCTCTAAGAAAACACCAATAGCAATATTTCCTCCAAGTTAGTTTCAATTCTTTTAAGTTTCACTTTTCTTCTTTGAAGAGGTAAATGAAGGCATTTGACATTTGTTTTGTTTTAAAGCAAAGCTACCTTGTTAAACCTCAAGTTTGACGGTTGTATGGCAGATTACACTAGTCCCTTTTAAATGGGAATTATTCGAAGAAAATCCTGAAGGAAAGCTCAAAGTGAAACCAACTTTCCAAAGTATCAAGGAATATGACTCAAAAAATAAAACCACAACATTTGGTACACTTATTTTGCCCATCTTCTTGAACCACATTAGTTTTACTCATATTGAAAATTATGGTTGTGTCAATTCTGCAACTGATAGTGATTTGGTTCAAACCAGATTCAGTGGCAGCTGCAAAACTAAGTAAACATCTTTCTGTTGCCATGAGAGGATTAAAGTGTAACTTATAGTAAGCTAGATTTACACAAACTACCTCTGGTTTATCATGTAAGAATCAAAGTCACATGTAGCTACATGAGCTATGTTAGCTGAAAAACTTCCAGCCTAATAAGCAGAGAAACGTGACCACAAAAACCGTGAAACTTTCTCACTTAAAGGACAAACAACTGAGGAATTCTCTTCTTCCAGAGCAGTTTCTACTACAGATGCCTATCTCATTTCTGCAGCTCTTAATGGACTCCTCACCCCTCATCAAAGATTCTTCCATGAGAAATGGTTAGGGAGTTTTTTTCTGACAATATAGAGCTCTTTCCTAAGAGCACTGCTGTCTGTACTTCTTTGGCCTTTATTGCTCATTCATAATCCCTAGACTAGTGTTCAAATTGTTTTGAATTCATAATTACAGCAAGCAATCCATTTTCTTCTAGATTCAGTATACATATATACAAATATTTCATGAAAAATATTTACCCTTGCTACATGTGGTACACTCTGATAGTTTCGATTTCATTCTATTCTGTTTAATTTTCTATGGTTTCTACAGAACACCAAATTGACTTCATTACACACAAATATGTCATGCCACACAGTTTATAAAACACTGCCAAAGTTCAGTACTTCTCATGTCCAGCTGTGCATCAAAACCACCTGGGGACTGTTTTCAAAACAAGAAGCTATGGCTGGGGAGGAGGAATGGAAAGTGCTACCATGGGAAGGCAGACAGTTTTTCCTCAGTATTTGCTGTGTGACTTTGGATAAATTACTTAATCTCTCTGGGTTTCAGTTTCCTCACCTGTCAAATGATAATAGAATCTTCCATACAGAGTTGTTGCATGTAAGAAATGACACAATACCAGCAAAACACTTACCTTTAAGTCTGAAACATGGTAAGAAGGTATTGTTCTTTTAAACAATCTTGCAACCATACTATTTCTATAATTGTGTTGCACTGATGATATCTAACGAGGATTTTTCACATGTCCTAATCTGCCTTAAACACTGTGCCTTTGGCTAGAGCCAAAAGTGAATTAGAACTCAGTCACCTCATTAATACCTTGCCTGGCTACTAAATTGGAGGTACCTAAATAAGTACTAATGAGGTGACCAAGTCCTAACCTGATTTTGGCCCCCACTAAAGATATTAATGAGGGGACCACACTTTAACCTGTTCTTGGCCTCATGTATAGGTTGGTTTTCAAAGCAGGTGGGAACCTGCTTTTAAAAGCCTATTAAAACATCAAATCATGAGCCTAGGCTTTTTCTTTTTAAAGAAACATGAATGAGAAATATAGAGGAAAGAACTAGAAACCCCTAGAATTAATCTTTCCCATCATCCTAATCTTCCTGGAGAACTATGGTAGATTGCAATTCACATTGTTTAAGCAAATATTTAGACCCTTTTTGTGAATTACTTTCAATTTAGCACAATAATATTCTAAATTCATACATTTGAAATTGAATCAAGTAACAAGTGATTATTGAAAAGCTAACATGAACTGCAATAAATTAGTATTATGGGGCTACTAAGACAATTTGAAACGTAGTCCATTCTGGTAAAATATAGTCTGCTTGATGGAAGTTGTTTCAAAAGACAGTTTATTAGTAGAAATTCTGAGGTATAGTAAGGCCAACAGATCAAGAAACTATTGCAATTTAAAAAGATAGATTGTTACTCACGGTTCCCAAGCGGCGGGGACGTGCTGCGCCATGAGAATCCACACAGAAAAGATGTGGTAAGGAGTCAGAGCGCTGGGAATTATGGGCAAGGGCCTTTATCGTGGTTTGCTTGGGAACGAACAGGTGAAATAGGGTAAACAGATGTAGGAGTGACTAATTTGAGTAATTTCAGCATATGTAAGACATAGGAGCTCTGCCTCATTGTCTGGTACCTTGCCCAGGGGTGATTAGAACAAATGAGTAGAGGCTAGAGTGTGAGAGCCTGATAAAGGAGGTGGTTGGGGTGTGGGCTTTGGATTGGTTGGGTTGTATTTGAAAAACACTCCTGCGGGCTAAAGAAATTGGCTAAACCTGGGAGGGATATCCCTCCAGGGTCAGCAAGGCCCAGGATGTCAAAGTATCAGGAAGCAGAAAATAAAAAACAAGGTTAATGAAGAAACACCCCAAAATTTGGTAAATATGAACAACAACACAGTTCACTACTAATATCTGTATCACATACCAAAAAACAAATTGAAGAATTCAGAGAAGTGGTTCTTAGCCCTGACTATACATTGGAATCACCTGGGGAATTATAAAAGTACTGCTCTTGAGTCCCCATCCCTGATTCTGATTTAACTTGTCTAGGATGCAATTAAGCATAAGAAGATTTAAGATGTCCCCAGGTGATTTTAATACACAGCCCAGGTTAAAGACCACTGATCTATAGCAAGAGTAAACAAGATAGGTGGGGGTTGGTATATTTGGATTTTAAGTGCCCTAGAGTTGCCAGTTCTATAGTAGAGATGAGGGAAAGGAGGGGAAGAAAATAATAATAAACAATAATGACTCTAACATGTATTGAGTATTTGCTACATGTCAGGTTCATTTTAGGTACTTCAAATACATTATCTAATTTTCTCCTTAGAACCATAAGAGAAAATTATAATGAAAATTCCTTAACTTTATTGAAACTCAGAGTAACATATGTCTACAATCCACAGCTAATATGGTGATAAAATACATATCTAGTTATTTTTTAAAGAGCAAAAACCTTTCTCCCCAGATAACCAATATCTTTCCTATCCGAAAACCCAAGCATAAATTTTTTTCTTTGTATCCATCTTTAAAATTTCTTGCCTTGAACAAATACCAATTTATTACTATTGCAGAGAAATATGTGAATCCTCACATAGTTATATTTATTATCTTTTTCTGTATAGCATCTCAATTTCTGATTGGCTTTTGCCCTACCCCTAGCCCATCTGAGTATGGCTACCCTGGGACTAGGACTGAGGGTGATCTAACCCATGGTACTCTGATACTTCATCTATAATGACTGGCCTAAAGGATGGTCACATGAACTAAGTTGGGTCAATCAGAGTGCTTCCACTGAGATTTCAAATGTAGATACTGAAGAGTATTGCTATTCCTTACAAATTGTAGGCTATAAGCATAGAGACCTGAGCTTCCTTGAGATCCATAAGGTATGAGAGAATGAAGTCAATAGGAAGAGAGACAAAAACATAAATGTTTAGATAGATCCAAGAGATGGATAGGCTCTTATTGTTTGAACTTCTGGATTTAATCAGGCTTAAAAGCAAACATCTCCAACTGTAGCCTTAACAATTGTGTGAGTCAATAAATTTCCCTTTTACTTGAGATGTTTTGAATTGGGTTTCCATCACTTGCAACTGTCACTTACACAATCAGATGTTTCCAAAATACACACATTCTTTTGGGCACAGTCCTATTCCATTTAGTAACAGTATATGCATGAAGAATTTTAACTAGGTGTACTTTTCTTCTTATATGGACAACTATTGTTTTGCAGTGTATAGGCTCTGAAGATAAAAGTATAAAATAAGGCTGTATTGCAAGTTCAAATCAATGATCTTTTAGGATGGTCCTTTAGAGAAGAAGATTGAGATCCCAATGATAAATCAGTTACAGTCAAAACCAATTATTAATCACCTGTGGTGTGTGTCAAGAAATGTGAACAGGTCAGGGAGGCTCCAAGATAAAGGGGACATGGCTACTACTCTCAAGAAGCTCGCACTTGTTGGGAAAACAGACCCAAAATAACCAGAGCTATATGGCAATACACCGTAAGTTGCCCAATGAGGAGTATGAAAATATTTTGCAATATGAGTGTTTAAAGGAATGAGCAATAGCTATGGGGTGAAGGTGGTTAGGGACACATTCTTTTTTTCTTTGGAGGAAGTGCAACCTGACCCGGACCTTGAAGAATGGGAAGATTTAGAGGAGAGGTCGTCTTTGCCTATAGAGAGACAATTCCACATAACATACTTGAGCTATCACAAGAGTCTAATATTAGACCAAAGGAAGTGGAATTTAATGTAGCAGAAAACCATCTCTTAATCTCCATCCCCACAACTTATTTTTTATTTTTATTATTTAAAATGGAAAAAAACCAGATTTATTAAAAATATATTTGACATACACTGTCATGACTCTTGCCTATTAGGGGTTTTAATTTATTTAGACATTTTAGGTTAGTAAACAAGCCACAGTTTTGAGTAATACCTGTAGGACAGTGCACCTAACTCAGATTAAGAAATGTCAGAGTAGGATTTTTAGAAAAAGTAGCATCTAAACCAAAGGCTGAGTGGAAGTTACCAAAGCTTCTGAAATGTGAAAACTAGGAGGTGTACATTGTGAATCAAAAACAGGTCAAAGAGTAGAAGATGAGATTAAAGAAAAAAAAGGCATAGAGCAATTTTTCTCCAAGATAGGCTGACTAGATGTACCATTTTAAATGGGACAGAAAACAATGGTACTGTCCCATTTCTACAGTATGTATGGTCAGCCTACCGACACCTTGAATTTAGTTAGCCCAGTGAGACTAGGCTGACCATACATATCATCTCAAATAGGACAACACCACTGGTTTCTGTCCCATTTAAAATGGTACATCTGGTCAGCCTCCTGCAACAGCATGGGTATCTGGGGATCCTTGACATACTTTAAGAGAGTTTGTGAAGTCAAATATGTTTTGTAAAAATGCTAGCATATTATTTGCCTTTAAAAGTTTATTTTTTCATGAGTTTGCAGTGAAGTTTTTCACTGTGCATTTGGAAGATACATATAAAAAATGAACCAATATGTTCCAAATAACAAATCATGATGTCATAAAAATCATGCATTGGTAAAAAAAATACATTCAAGGTGCAAGACAGGCCAATATAACAGACTACAAAAAAGTTTATGAATATGGTTTCAGATTCCATATGGAAACTAATCTTTAAGCAACTACCACATTTTGAACTTTGATGTAGTATAAAAGAAGGACAATCATAATTATCTAAAATGGCTATTAAAATACTTCTTCCTTTTCCAACTCTGTATACGAGGGCTGTCCAGAAAAAACCCCAGCCATTGTCAATATAATGGAAACAGTTACATGGCTGGATACTTTCCAGACAGCCCTCATAAGTGTGAGACCAGATTTTCTTTATACACGTATACTTCGACCAAAATAACACATCATAACATTGAATTTTTGTTAAGCCGGACCTTTAGAAGATGTTCAAAAGTGTAAAACAATTCTACTCTTACAAGTAATTTTTGGGGGTGGGTATAGAATAAGAAAATGTTGATTACTGTTATTTAGAAATAAATTAATAAATATTTTCCTATTTTTCAGTTTTAATTTCTATTATAGTAATTACAGGTAGATATAACCCATGGAAGAAGCTCTTTAGTGTCCTCATAACTTTTAAGAGTATAAAGGGATTCTGAGACCAAAAGTTTGAGAATATTGACCACAAAAACTGACATAGATATTCTATTTCATAACTTTTTGAGATCTCTTCTTTTCCTGACCCTGTGTGACTGATGAACATTCAGTAAGCTCCCTCAATAAATGTTGAGTCACCTCCACTTCCCTTCCCTCACTGTCTCCAACTGTCCATTGTTGTAAGCCTAAATGGACAAATGGATCTGGCTTTCACATCACTACCAGATTCTTTTTGTCCTGAATCCTCATTTCCCATTGATGATGTATCAGCAGCAATAGCTGCTGTTATGACAACTCAAGAAAATCATGTAAGGATTAATAAGCAACAAGATCAACCTCACAAATGACCTCTGCAGAGCACTCTGTCATGATAAAAACTGAAACTGACTGGGGAGACAGTGGGGTTTTCCTGGGGTTTTGAGTGCTTTACATTATAAAAGGCAAAGCCTTTTACCTTCTATAAAGAAGATAAAAACATTAGAATATTTGAAGGCAGCCAAATTTACAACTTGTTCTCCAACTCTGAATCAAATATTTGTGGGAAAGGTTATAATGAATAAACCCTTATCTTTAGGGGAAAATGGGTCTGATTTCTTTCTTTGCTTTGAAGCTTCTGATTATTTCTGTTTGGCCCCACGGTTTGATCTTTGGATAAGGATGCTGGGCCTCTTTCCTTCTGAAGACCACCAGGACTATCTTCTGAAGGCTTTTACTGGGATTTTATGTTTAACACTTGGCGGCTGAAGATTTCTGGAGAAGTGTAAGCATTTGCTCAGATGCATAGCTCTACAACTCTCAACGCGAAGATGGTCTTGACACGAAATAGAGTGGCACTGGGGGCAGAAAGTGACTCTATCTCTTACCCTCCTCCTGGCCTGAGGCATCTCTGTTCTTCCAGGTCCCAGCCTCCCCTCAGTGGGCTGGCTCAAAGGAGGCATGAGGTGGCCCATGGGAATGGGTACAGTCCTCTCATTGGAACTGAGTGGAGATGACACCGTTCTTTTCTGTTATAAATGCCGACGATTTTGATTCCACGTTTATCAATCAGAGAACATTCTTTTCAAGTTAAATCTAGCTTCTACCAAATTTTTGTTAAAAAGAAATCTTTCTCATCCATTTAAATTCATGTTTATTGTTAGACTTATTGGGGTGACATCTGTTAGCAAGGATTACATAGGTTTCAGGCTCTCATCCTTTTCAAAGAGTATTTTTAAATGCTTGCTCATTTGAGATAGAATCAAAATCAAGCTTAGCAGAAAAGGCTTTTTATGTTATTCTCATTTGAATTTTTTGGTCAATTCCCTTTGAAGTGATATATAAAGTGTACATAGTGATCTTCAAAAATTCTCTTTCCCAGCTTGCTTTTATTGATTAAAAACTGGTTTGTTGGCATAAATGTTATTGATTTAATTTTACATTTTTAAAAATGCATTTTAAAAGTCTTTTTAAAATGTATTTTTAAAAGTATATTAAGGACTTTTAAAATCAGTCTTTTAACAGCTGACATAATTATGCACAATTATATATAAAACACATGAGTGCCCTCTCTTGTCCACTTCAAAGTAAAACAGTTTTAGTAATAGAAGAATTTTCTCTCTGTAGTGGCAGGAAACAAGGTCAGTCACCTCTAATAAGATAAACTGTTTGTCTTGCTTCTTTGAAAATTTGATGTATAAAAATATGATACTTCATTAAGAAGAGAGGAATTTACTGGGAGAAAAATGAATTTTAAAGTGAACACAACTTCTTTTATAAGAAGTGAAAATAATAGCTTTTATAATACAACACCAAGGCCAGTTTTAATTGTTTTTAATCCCAGAGGGTACACTGAATTCAAGTAAACCTTGTTTTGAAAATGAGTTTCATTTTCATTATGACGGAAATGACTGTAACTGTAAACAAGTTCTAATTTCCCAGAGAGCTAAATCTATAAAAAATAATATTCTGATTTTCACGTGTTTTGTTTTTTAAACAACCGAAGGAAAAGCCACAAATATGGCTGTTGTTTGGAACTAGTAATTTCTCATATTCCAGCTCAGTAATGGGGCTACACAAAAGGACATACTGTGGTGCTACTAATTTTCAAGAACATTTACTTAGCATTCCTCTAGTTCTGCTATCTTCCTCAAGAGGTTACTGAACTGAACAAAATGTACATAGGCTTTTGTGCTTGGTATGAAAGGCCAGATTGGAGTAGAGATACCTGGTGGATAAGAAGAAATTCATTGAACACACTGTCATTCACGCTACACTCCATGAGGATAATTTGGAACACGCTTGTATGATTTCAGGAATCTTATGCTATTTCAACTGCAGTTCCTTGAAAGTTTTAAGTAAGTAAAAAAAAAAAAAAGCCCTGGACCCTGTGTGGTTGCCTCCTGGAATCTCAAATGAAGTGGGTTTCCATAAATCCTTCACATCCTACGAAAAACATTTCCTGAAGGCATGACAGGAAGTTATTATTTATTAGAGAAATATTTCAAAAGAGCAGCCCAGGTTTCTAAACCTAAGAATCTAAACACCTCCCCTTAGCTTCCATCCCCTACCTCACCAGGGTTTTACATTCTTGTCAAAGGTGCTGCTTGCCAAATGAAGTACTATTTTAATGCAACCACCACTGCAGACATGGTAATGACTTCCACCAGGTGAAATGGAAACATTGCTAAGGATCAGATCTGTCCACACTGCATATACAAAGAGAGTCCCTCAAGAAGTGGCTGTAGCTGTTTGCAGAGTCTGGGATCACTTGTGCAAAGATGATCTGACGTTCATTTCCTTCTACGATATGTTGTTAGTGATGTTATCTGGACAATTTCAATATTTCATTTCACTGAAGAAGGTCTGTCAAGTATTGTAAGAGTGAGGTGACTAGTGTGTAAAGGTGAATCTAAGTGTGCCTTTATCAGGAAAATCCATGTAGTAAGTAGGGTTATCTTCACAACTACCCTGTAAAACAGAATCTAGTGTCACCTCCATTTTACCCGGAGTAATTCAGTAACTTCACCAGTGGCAAATGGTTAAATGGACGAGATTGAGCTACAATTCGAATTTAGGTGTCCAGCTCCAGAGTCTAGGCTATATATACCTCATTCTAGGCTTCTCTCCACACTTACCTAGTCTTCAAGGCTCTCTTCAAAAACTCTTCCTTGATTCTCTTAGCTGATCATAATCTCTCTCAACTCCATAGAACTATCTTTAGTTTTCCTCTCACACCAACCTGCTGCTCATATTTTTATTTAGACTTTTTACTCCATCTCAACTATAAGGTCATTAGGGCAGTAATCATATAGACTACATTGTTGTAGGAAAGGGCACTTACAGATTTGGTGGTAGTTCACAGAACAGCATTTCAAAGTAATTAGACTTATATGCTTGCATCAATGTATTCGTTCATTCTACTAATATTTATTAAGATCCAGTGATATGGCAGACCTGTTTCTAGGGGTTACAGTGATAAATCAAACTCCAGGCAAATTTTTATGATATAACTAGTAGATTAAATCTTATTGGACTTCTAGTCATGAGTCTTCCATTAATACATCATCTTATTACTAATTGTCAATTATCAATAGAAAGGTAGTGTGTTGATCTATTTTACATCATTATTAACAGAATAACTCAGAGACTTCAGTAAATGAGGAGCTTTCTGGGGAGCATTTTAGAATAAAACTTAGTAGCATTATAAACAGAAAAAGGAAACAAATCATTTCTACAATAGCAAGGGATTAATAATGCAAAGAATATAGAATTTTCTGATGTTTGCATATGGGTAACCACTTAGATTCAGTTTCAGATAATATTGCAAAAACCTGGCAGAAAGCACTCAGATACATGAAGTTCTTAAGAAAAATGAACCAGGATCCAGTTCTGTTTCCTTCATCCAGTGGATCAAATATCCTCCTCCAAGGGTACAACTTGACTGGGAAAGGTGAAACTTACTTAACATCATTGCTTTCTGGGTTCAGATTTTTTTTTCCTGAAAAACTCTCTTTAAGGTGCTAGCCATACATGACCCTGTTCATCAGATCAAATTAAACCAAATAGACTGAAGTTGTTCTGACTACTGATTGATGAGATTTGGAAATGACAGTCTGGAATCATGAGAAATTGCAGTTACGCTAAGCTGATCGTGATTGCGTGTGGTACACCACTTTGATTTCTTCTACTTGGCTCATCTCAATGGATAACTACTAGCAAATTCAAATTTGCAAAACAAATAAAATAATCTGACAGCTTGTAAGGGTGGGAAAGGATGTTGGTTCATTTCCCTAAAGACTTATCTCATAGAAAGGCCATAGATTATACAAAAAAAAGAAATGTACTGTAATTCAACATTTCTTTGCCAGAAAAGACAGCCAAAAATTTTACATTGTTCCGGGAAAAAAACGATCTTTCTGCAATTTCCATTTACTCCTTTCCTTACCAAGCCTAGGACTTGACTCTTTCGGAGACAGAAATGGTATTGCAACATTTTCAGGAAGTGTAGCTTTAAAGTACAAAGGAGCTTAATTACACAAACTCTCAGCCTCCCTCCTTTTGCTCAGTTGAGACCCATTGTTGTCTGCAGCTTCTCTCCTCTCAGTTTTGGCTTCCTGGTTACCGACATCATCTGTTTCTTTGTCTTCTCTGACCCTTCACCGCAACGCTGTGGTATTCATTGTAATAACATGTGGGCCAAAATGAGCTCACACTGATTAACATAGACTGTGTAATTCCATAGGAATTTTATTATAATTGAGCAATAATTCTCATATACCTATTTAAAAAATTTATCTGGAAAGCAAATTAAAGTAGAGTATTTCCCCAGGGCTCTTAATAACATTATCTATTTTTAGGAATTCTTTCTCTATGTTGATGCTCTAAACTAATTAGCTCAATAATCTTGACAAGAAAAAGGATGAAAGAGGTAGAGCTTTTTAAACATTATTTTTACTTCAAATCTGGGTTTATTTCTAGCAGAGTATTCCTATTGTGCTACCCATTTAAAACAATGGAAGTGAAATAAGTAGGGAATTAAATCGAAAACCAACAATCTGCTAAGTACATTTTTTCATCATTTTACCCTACCCCAGTGCTCTTCAGACACTCAGGTGTAGGTAGGATAAGCGTTTAGTTCTGCTCAGTAGGTTACTGCAAATTATTTTCTTGTTTGTTTTGTCCTGGATAGGATGCAGAAAGGGATGGCTGTTCAGAGTAGGTCTCAGGGTAGAGAGGTGAAATAGGCATTAATATTTATTTGTTCCTATATAATAATAAAAAGTTCTTTACACATATCCTCTTACCCATGAATTCATTAATATTGCCTCTTGTAAATAAAAATTTAGTCTCTAAGAGGATTCTATATCCCAACCCACCATTAGTAGTTTTTACCTGTTTAGATGCTGCAATTCCAAGCAATGATTTATGAAACAGAAACTGTTTTCTTTCCCACTCTATCTTCTCCTTAAATCACACCTCCAACACACAGGCACAAAAAGACACACAAATGTGTGCACACACTCTTAATAAAATGCGTACCTATAACATAAAGCTCAGGAAAGCGTTCCATCCTGAAATGGAAGGACAGTTAGGGATTCCCAACTAGTAACCATTAATAGTGTAGTTTAGCTATCAATGTGATTACAAGTAATCATCACTTAACAACCAAGTTCCCTCCCTGGTCCCTACGACTAAGTTGCTAGGCAAATTGGTCAATAAGTGGAAATTAAAGGCGGGTGTGCTGTGTTGTGTCACCATAGGGTATATAATTTTCAATAGATATCATGCAACATCACAGTTATAAACAAAATATGTAGTCTTGCATGGTTGCAAACGCTTCAGGTAGTGAATACTAACCAATGGCAAGAATGCAACAAAGACTGAGAAAAGGGATTCCTGAGACTCACAGGCTGAGAAAAGGGATTCCCAGTACTGGAGAACTGGTCATAAGTCTGAGCGGTTGTTAAACAGGTAGGTCATTAAGTGAGGAGTGGTAGTAATCAATTAGCTGTTCCTAAATGGCATTTCTTTACCTTCTAAGGCTAGTTGTTTTCCCTATTATTTCTCATAATTCCATCCAGCCATCCTTACCCTCTCACACTATCAATTGCCTGAATGAGCTGTCATGGCTACATTGGATATTCCTCTGGATTCTAATATGTAATAAGTCAATTAAAACAGGCGTGGCTTTGAGGAAATGACTTGGTAACTACCCCCTGCACAGTATGAGCCCAGTTGATGAACAGAATATTTGCTTCCTTTTCTTTATTCATTTTGGTGTTTTTCCCCAAATCTAATGAACTGTTTCTTTCCTAATTAGTTTTCTGCTCAGTAGTTTATCAACTTTGTCTTTTTCAAAGTAAATATTATACATCAAACAACTCTCTATTGTTGTCAAGAGACAATAAAGTTAAATCATTTTGGGAGAGGGTAAAAATAGCTCTAACTGAATCTCTACTGGGCTTTGGGGAAAAATAAAATATGTTTCTGTTTCTTTAAAATTGGCTGGCGGGCTTCATTTTTCCTTTCCAGCATGACAGTAAACTACATTTATATACACACACACACACACACACAGACACACACACAGACACACACAGACACACACACAGACACACACAGACACACACACACACAACACACACACACACACACAACACACACACACACACACACAAACACAGACACACA